>JAQQSY010004745.1:0-12117 GCA_028646535.1 Procyon lotor | reverse complement strand
TCTTACCAGGACATCCGTCTGATTGGATTAGGGTCCCGCCCACAGAACCTTTAGGTCCTATTCAGAGATCCTAGGGATTAGGAACTTCACCATAGGAATTTTGGGAGGATGCAATTCAGCCCCCAACACTATGACATAAACTGAAGTTAGCGACTTTAAATTCAAATTTTGGAGGGAGGGATGGGCAGGCAGGGAGGAACTTATATTGAGAAGATCGGATGGGGAGGAGAAGACTCACGTAACTGGGAGGTCAGTGTGGGAACGGGTGGCTCAGGGCACTGGAGACAGAAGTCAGCCCTGGGAAGTTAAAAGTGTCTTTCTCTGAAACAATGGCTTGCTTCTCCATTGTTGATAGAATAAGACAAAACAAACTAACAACTAACCGAAACAAAATAATCTTGTTGCTTTAAGCAGTTTGACCCAGTATAAAATGGATAGAAGAGGCCAGGGACATATTACTGCTTTGGGTCCTCATACAATGGATGCTTCACAGGGAAATGGCTGAAGTGTTCAGGGAGCTTTTATTAACTTCATCAAGTCATCCTGGGACTTAAAGGGACTCTGGTTACAAGTCTTCAAAAACTCTGAACTACTTTCTGCCTCCACAGACTAAAGGGTTATTAAATTAGTTGCATAGAGAGATGAAATTAATACTGCGTGATTGAACTAGGATCATCTCACTCTAAAAAGCAATTAAAATAGTTCTGACCTTTGAAAAGTAAATCACAAAATTTTTGTGTTAAATTTGAATCTGAGAAAAGGCAAATAGTGAATTTAATAAGTATGAATGAGTTATGTAACTGAAAAAAAGGTGGAGAATTTTAGTACATCATTTTTTTTAAAAGAGTAATTTAGCCATAATAAAATCCAGCTTTTTACATTCCCTTTTATGTTGAAGAAGGCTAGTGCTGCAGACTCCTTAAGTATCTCACAATGCATACTTTGCACATATATGTACCAAGGAATGTATACTCACAAATATATTACCCAACATTTCATTAATAGCTCATTTTCTCAAGTGTTCAAAAGTTATTTACCTTGTCATTGCAATTGCCAGCACAGTGAAACTTGGTAAAAAGCAGATCGGCTTCTCAAAAATGAAAGGGGATATTGAGTTCTGCTTGACTACTGACCTATAGAATTTAACTCCATGGAGAACCCCTTAGTTGTCACTCAGAGCCAATAGACACATTTCCAACGAGTTTAATAAGCCTGACTTTGGATATGAAAATTAGAAAAAGGCTTGACCAAAATAGATTCAAAGAAAGCATGGTGGGAAGTTAGAGAAATGACAACAGTGGGTACAGAGCTTACTGGAGGCAAAGCCAACTTTCTAGGTTTTAATAAGCTTTGATGGTATTGCTGTACCACGGGGTAGGTTCCTATCAATGACCCAGAGTCACAAAGACCGGGTTAAGTGGTCCTGATGTCATCTATTTAAGAAGGCAGATAAATGTGAAATGGAGCAAAATTTCTATCCAACGTGTTAAAATAATTCGGAGAGGAAGATAGAAATTGTCACATGGTATCTCAGGGAAACAAAATCCTAGGAGTTATTTTATTTGTTCATTTATTCATTCATTCCTAGACGATCTGTTAAATACCTACTGTTTATTCAATAACCTAGCAAAGGTTTGTTAAGTGCTTGCTTAGTCCCTTAACAGATGCTAGGGATATACTGATGAATATGATAGATACCAATGTCTGTCCACTTGCAGCTGACATTTTAGTCGGAGAAAACAGACAGTGCAAAGCTAAATAATATAGAAGATGTCTGTAGAGCATATAGACAGTGTTAGGTGCTATGGTAAGGGAAAGATGGAGGAACAGCATTGCGGGAAGAATGGGAACTCAATTTAATGTAGGGGAGCCCTGACTGTGAAGGTAATGGTTGAGCAAGGTCTTGAAGGAGGTGAGGGACTGAGCCCCCTTGGCTCCTAGAAGAAAGAGTGGAGCGGATGGTGGTATGAAGTCCCGAGGAGGGACAAGGCCTGGAGCAGGGGGGCAACACCAAGGAGTCCGTCAGGGTCTCAGCAGGGAATCCCGGGGATGTAGGGAAGAAGGAGGAGGAGCAGGGGGAGGAGGAGGAGGGATAGAGAAGGGCTTTTGCTCTGTGAGAATGGGAAGCCCTTTCAGTGCTGTCTGTGGAGGATTGATGTGATGTGACCTAGATTTTTAAAAGGATATGCTAGTTGGTATGTGAACAGACGGAAGGGCAGAGTTCAAAGGCCTGGAGGCTGTTGGGATATTCCAGGAGAGAGGCCATGGTGACTCGAAGAAGGTGCTAGGGACAGACGTGTCCAGAAGGGGTCAGCCTCAGGTTATATTTTGAAAAATAGCTTTCACCATTGGTTGGATTTACTGATGCATCAGATACAGGGTGTGGAGAGAAAGAGAGGAGTTGAAGGTCACTCTGAGGCTTTTGACTTGAGCAACTCATAGAGTTGCCATTTTTTCTGAGAGCTGAAGATGCAGGTTTGAGGGGAATAAGTCAGGGTTAGAATCCCAGTGGGGATGAGGAGTTGGCCGATGGATACACAGGACAAGTTCCAGGGCCAGGGCCAGCTGGAGGCATAAATTTGGAAATTGTGAGAGAATAAGTAGTAGATGCGGGCTCAAGGGACTGTCCGTGGAATAGGATGATATTTAAAAAAAACGATGAAGGGGCGCCTGGGTGGCTCAGTCGTTAAGCGTCTGCCTTCGGCCCAGGTCATGATCCCAGGGTTCTGGGATCGAGCCCCACATCCGGCTCTCTGCTCCGCAGGAAGCCTGCTTCTCCCGCTACCAGTCCCTCTGCTTGTGTTCCCTCTCTCGCTGTGTTTCTCGCTGTCAAATAAATAAAATCTTTGAAAAAAAAATAAAAATAAAAAATAAAAAAACGATGAAGATGTCATCTTTCCCTTTAAGCAGTGAAAACACAGAAACAAAAATAACTGGAATAAGAGGGCAGAACGCCATAAACAGTTAAAGGAAAACAAAAGGTGCCGGCTGGTGAAGAGGCAGCGAACGTGACCAGTGGACCGCGAAGCTGTAGAACATGACCGAAATGCTTCCTGAGGAAATTGGGGAATGCTTCATCTAGAAGAGGGAATTGTTTACTCGGTCTTAAAAGGGAGGAAAGAATTTTGGACAGGAAGAAATAGATGGAGAACGCAATCGAGGTCAAAAGCTGTCGTTAGTGAAAACACAAAGAGCAGAGATCACTGACTATTTGGGGGGAGAAAGGAGAAGTAAGAACGTTTTTGCCAGACCCTCGTCTCTAAAGGACCTTAAATGCTTCATGAGAACTGGTTAGCAGACTGGGCGGTGTCAGTTGCTAAACTTTGTCTTAAATTGTTGCATAACACACACGCCAAAAAAGGCACAAATCCTAAATTCAATGAAATTTGATCCAATGAAAACATCAGTGTCACCAGCCACTTTGACCAAAAAACCACCAGCACCCCAGAAACCTCATTCCTCCATCCCCTAAACACAGAGGAAACCACGACCCTGACTTCTGGCACCCTAGATTAATTACATCTAATTTGAACTTGTTGTAAATAAAACCGGGTTGTCCATACTCTTTTGTATCTAGCTTGTTTCAGTCATTGTTTGAATTTCGGATATATTGTGGCTGTATGGGTGGTGGTTTGTTCCTTTTCCTTCCTGTGAATACTATAATTTATTTCTTCAATCTACTGTTGATGAACACTTGAGTCGTTTTCAAGGTTTGGTTATTATAATCATGTTGCTACAAACATTCTTGTGCGTGTCTTTTGGTAAACACATGCATTTCTTTTGTGCATTTACTTTGGAACGGGATTGCTGGATCATGGGTTGTGGAAATGCTCAGCTCATGTAGGTACAGCCAGTTTTCCAAAGTGGCATTTACCAACCAGCAGTAAGCTACCCCTAGGGTGCATGGGAATTCCAGCTCCTTTACCTTCTTGCCAACGCTTGTAATTTGCAATTGTCAGGTTGTATAATTTTTATTTTTTAGGTTGTATAAATTTTAAGCTCTTCTTGTATGCATTGTAGTAAGTTATTAGGATTTTAATTTGCATTTTCCTGAGGACTAATGATATTGAGTACCTTTTCATATGTTTAATTATATTTGAATATTTCACTTATGCAGTGCTGGTTTAAGTTTTTTGTCCATTTTTAATGTGTTGTCTTGTCTTTTTCATACAGATTTCTACGCATACTCTATATATTCTGGATACCACTATTTTGTCAGATAGACATTACAAGGATTTTTTTCTAGGCTCAGTGTATTTCACTCTCTCAATATGTCTCTATCTCTTTAACGATTTTATTTATTTATTTCAGAGAGAGAAGGAGAGAGAATTTGAAGTAGACTCCGCACTGAGCGCAGAGCCCAACCCTGAGCCTCGATCTCATGACTGTGAGACCAAGACCTGAGACATGGACACTTAAGCGACTGAGCCACACCCGGGTACCCAGTAGTGTCTTTAAATAAATATATTTTCTTGATTCTAATGAAGTCCTAATTATCAATTTTCTTTAAACATTATGTTTAGTGATGAAAAAACAAATTCCCAGGGAAGTAGATCGGTCTACCTAGTTGCTTACATTACATATTATGTACACGTGTACATATATACTTACGACACACTCAGAATAATGTTTAGCCCAATATCTGGGCACATTGTGGCCCAGCTAAATTGACACATAAAATTAACCATCATAAGTAATTATAATTAAAAAGCTTATTTTTCATCGTAAAATTAATACATGTTACAGAATTTTGGAGAACTGAAAGAAGCCTCACGACTCAGTGCCTCACAAGGTACTTGGCACTTAGTAAATTCTCCAAGAGTGTATGCTTTGTGAATGAATGAATGAATGAATGAATATCCCCAAGGAGAAAAAAAACCTTTGTTAATAACTTAGTGTTAGGGCTTTTTTTCTTCTTCTGTGCATCTTTTTTTGTTTTATGTACGTTTGATAATATTGGACATATTTTTTAAATCATGTTCTGCGTGGACTGTTTGATTTTCAGTGTTGAATCACTTGTTCCTACTAACAAATGTGAACACGTATCATCTGGTGCATTCTCATTCTCCTAATTGACATGATGTGAAGACAAAACCTGTGCTTTCTCGATCCCTCTTGCACCAAAATCTCTTTATGATAAATGTAAAATGCTCCCGGATGCACATGTGTTTTTATCTAATGGAAATTAGCAGAGGCATGTGATCAAACACAGTTTTTGAAATTTCTGTAATTGTCAAGAAAACTCAGGAATTGTCTGTGTAGCTATCAATTAGAGCAATGTGAATGTGAGTGTAAGAAGGAACTATTCTGATTTATTTGATTTTGGCTTTGGTTCCGTAAGAGTTGAGCCTCCTATGACTGAGTCTAAATAAGGAGAAGCTTGTGAAAAAATAAGAGATCAGAATATAAGACTTGGTGCCTTGTTGGGCAGGGGACAGAAGCCAAAAAGTGCCCGGGGCAGAAGAACCATTCATTAATTACCAGTGGAAAAGTTGAATCTAGGACACGTCTTTCTTGAAGTGGCATAGAAAGGTTTGCCAGTTGGAGCATGAAAACAGAGGACAAATATGTGTGCTCGGATATTAATTTTGTTACTAATACATTGGGTGAATAGGATAGTTCATCTTTACAATAGTTTCCCTACTATGAAATGAGAAAGGCATTTCTGGGATTTAATTTTGACAGTTTGATTGTGAAATCATAATTTTGTAATGTAGAAATTATGGAAATCGATTCACTCAAGATACGCATTGGACAACTAGGAGATGCACAGTATCCTATGTGTTGTCACGGAATGAAAGAGAAGTATAACCCTTCTGCAATGGTCTGAATGTTTGTCCCCCTCAAATTTCATATACTGAAATCCTAACCCTAAGGTGACAGAATCTGGAGGAGGGGGCTTTGAGAGGTGATGCAGTCATAAGGACCAGAGCCCTCACGAAGGGGACTAGTGTCCTTATAATAGAGGCTCTGAGAGATCCCTCGCCTCTTTCCACCTTGTGAGAACTCAGTGAGAAGTCTGCCCTCTACAACCCAGAAGAAGGTCTTCATCAGGACCTGAGCATGACTAAGGGGGCTGGCACCCTTACCAAATGACCCCCAGAGAATTCTCTCCCTTTTCCACTATGTGAAGATACAATGAGAAGGTGGCAGTCTGCAACTCGGAAGAGGATCCTCACTAGAAGTGGACCATGTTGGCTCCCTGAGCTCTGACGTCTTGCTTTCAGCACTGTGAGAAATAAATCCGTTGTTTATAAGCCACCCAGTCTATGATGGTTTGTGACAGCAGCCCTAACTGAGACATTGCTCTATCCTCGTGCTACCTCAGGGAGGACTCTGCACACAGCAGGTTCTTAATAAATGTTACATGAAGGTTGCTGCCCTCACAAGAGCTTGCATCTGTTTGGGGAAAATAAAAGACCCATCTGCAGATTCATGCAGGTGAATGTGAAACACAGCAGACCTTGAACAAGCACCAAGTGAGGGTCCAGACAGCTTGAGCCTGTGGGCAAAGGTGGCCCAGGATGCTGGGTGGCTGAACTGGGAACTCTGATTCTTTTCTTTTTTTTTTAAAAGATTTTATTTATTTATTTGACAGAGAGAGATCACAAGTAGGCAGAGAGGCAGGCAGAGAGAGAGGGGGAAGCAGGCTCCCTGCTGAGCAGAGAGCCCGATGTGGGGCTTGATCCCAGGACCCTGAGATCATGACCTGAGCCAAAGGCAGAGGCTTTAACCCACTGAGCCAACCAGGCACCCCGGGAACTCTGATTCTTAAGTGGAAAGAGGAGGGAGGTGCCACTGGGCAGGACAAGTAGCCACTGGCAATTGCGTAGTTTCTGGGAGCGGAACACCTGCCTCAAAGGGCTTGTTTTGAGAAGCATGGAAGGTGCAGCTTCAAAGAGCTGGGGCGCCTATCAAACTTTGTTCTTTATCCTGTAAATAGTGCCTGCCTTTGTTTTTGAGCGACAAGATGAAAGTAGCATTTTGGAGAGATCCACCAGGTCTGGAAAAAAGGAATGAATTGGAGAGGACCCAACCTGGGAGCAGGAAGCTATTAAGAGATTTTTAGCAGGGCGTATGAGGGTCTGGCTTTGGGAAACGGTGATAGGAAGAGGACAAAGTTTCGAAGGCTGGGTTAGTGAGGGGGCTACTCAAGAGTTAACCAGCTTTTGGTAACCAGAGAGGGCAGGGTGAAGAAAGGGGGAATGCAGGACAGTTACACTGGCAGCTCAGGTGACTGGATCCAGAGAGCCTTTGACAGAAAGAGCATAGAAGAGGAAAAGGAAGGCAGATAAAAGGAAGAAATAGATTTCAGTTTTGCACTAGGATATCCTGATGAATGGTGTAGCACCGAAGTTGGTATTTATATAATACCTTATGGTTTCCTGGGCACTCTTCCAGGGATGGTCTGTCATTGGTGATGAAGAGGCCAAAACAGTGGCTAGAAATCCACAGGTGGTTAGAAATTTGCAAATACAGGTGGATGCGGAGAGGAAGCCGTAGACAGAGCCGGCAGACGTGCCGAGAGGATGGCCAGGCAGCTCATTTTAATCTCCTGTCTAGTTCTCACTTGTGTTACTTAGTCTGAAGGAGTCTATCTGTGATTGAAACGATTAAACCTCCAACGTTCACTCCTTTCCTGCCTTACCCAGCGAGTGTACTTTGAATTAGCACTGACCCGTGTTTTGAAATAATTCTTCAAATCACATTTGCATCCCATCCTGGCATGCATTGTCCTCGGAAAAAAAATTTTTTTTTATACGTATCTAATTTCCATTGACAGTCTCAACAGCATCCTGGACCAAAACCCAAGCAGGATCCCCTGTTGCCTGTTTTTTCCCGGCTGGTGCCGGGGACAGTGATTGGCAAACTGAATCGCGATGGAATCATTAAAATTCATGAGCCGGAGAATTACTGATGTGTAAGGTTCAAAAATGCAGTGAGTGCTAAGTATCTTTGACACATTCCCTAAAGCTTTAAGCATCTTGGGAAAGAATGTTAGAAGTCTGTCAGGAACATATTGGGTTTTCCTAGAGCATATGGTGATGAAATAGAATGTCGTTCTATGAGAAAATATTGTCATACCAGCTCCCTGGCCCGACGTGTCACAGGCACGTTCTCTTTCTATCTGCACTTGTCTTTCTTTTGTGCCCTTTATTTCTGGGATGAATTTCCTTGCTGGTCTGGGAAGAATGTCATTGTCTCACCCCCTCTCCCTGTTTCTTTTGGCCATTCCTTTGTTTCCGTTCTTCTCCCCGGAGTCTTTTGTTCTCCACGCTGCAGTCTTTACCGGGCTTCAAGACTGGGAGGTGTGTGCTTTGATCAAGTTTTTGTTTTGACGACACTAAGAGAGTTTTCATCTTCCAACCCTTTCTCCCCTCCATGGTTTGTGGACTGCGGTTTCATCCTTTTTTTCTGAAGGACTTGCTTTCATCCCAGACCTGGCTGGGTTGCAAGAATGGAAGTGCTTATTCTCTAGCTTGCATTAAAAAAATCCATTTTTATATCAAGAGGATGATGAACAGAAAAAAAAAAAGTCAATGGGCCCTTTTACCACATTCTCTGTTCGGTCCCCCTTGGACTCTTTTTAAGCACTGAAAATGTTCCCAGAGTTGGTCTAACCCCCATCACCTAGTTGGTCGCAGACGCCATTGGGGGTTGGCATCCCCCAGAGGTGGCTGGCTGGTAAGCTCTCAATATCCCAATTCCTGGAATTGTCGTATTAGTCTGTTTTCTCAGGTGATGAAGGAGCAATGCAGTCTTCACCAAGGGCTTTTATTATTGTAGAGTTTTAGAGTCCAAGGGGGCATTTCCAGTTGGCTCTGAATTTCACATTCTTTGCTATATGCACTCAATAATTTAGACCTGGGTGAGTTTGGATAAATCATTCCTCAACGCAGTTCCTTCCCTTCTTGAGGCAGCTGTGACACAACTCATAATCCTCTTCCCCTCCCCAGTGAGGACAATGGAAGCCTCCCCCTAAGGGCAACTGAGACATGGTGAGTTTTGAATTTCATACCAGAAAATAGGCTGGAACAGCATGGCTGGAAACTGGACCAAAACAAAATCGGGGAGCATTATATCTGTAGCCCCCTTTACCTGGGCTACACCCCAATTGCTGGAGTTCATCGGGGAGCTGGTTTGGTCATCTGTAGTGCTGAGGAGACACTAACCTTTGAGTTGAAGCAAGAGAGCCTGTTCAGGGCAAGTAGGAACAGGGTGACAGACCGTCTCAGCAAACCCATGAATTTCCAGAGCAATGATCTGGTTACAAACCTTTCAAACAAATACTATTTGGAAAGCTCTAAACATTGTTCTTTAAAAAAAATCACCATTAGGTGGCCACATGATGGAGGAGGTGTGTGGAAATGGAGAGACAGAGTACAATGTTGTTCTTCCTTATACCTGCTAATTACTCACATTGGCAATGATACTGGATTTTTCTTGAATTGAAAGAGATTTCTATAGACGATGCAAACTCACTGCATAAAGTCAAAGCCTCCTGTCTTTGTTAGAGAAGTTAGCAGAAACTACAGAAACTTTAAAACGCCTCCTCCCACAACCTTCCATCTGTTTTCTCTAATGCAGTACAATCACCAAGAATCAAAATCCAAGATGGCGGTCACCCACAGATGGGGTCATTAAAGCAGGGCAGGCAGGAATGGAACATGGGTTTCCTAGGAATAAATTAATGAAATAAAATAAAAGGATACTCTGTAAGCCATGGTGGGCGCTCTGACTTTCTTCTTTCCCTCCACCTTTCTCATTCCTCCCTTTCTCCTTCTCCTCCCTAGCTCCCCTACTTTCTGGATTCAATCTGTCCTCTACATTATTAACAAATATATCTTTACATTGCAGTTTGTCCATTTGGGACCTGGGTTACTCTAAAACCGCCTAGGTTGGCCACAAATGTCATTGAAATGTCTAAAATAAAATACTGTTGCGAACATTATTTCTTTCTTAAAATTAGTTAAGTAGCTAAATTCCCCCAGAGCCTTTCGTTTCTCTGTATTAAAACCACTTTATTACCTCATTGAAATTATACTTAGGGACCTCCATGTTCTTGCTGAAGCCTTCTTCTGGAATATCGTTTTTTCCATTTTTCACTTATCGAGGCCCTTCTTATTGGTCAAAGCCCAACTCAAAGTCCACTTCTTCTGGAAGACCTGCTTTCAACAAATATTTATTGAGGGCCTTCTGTGTGTGTCTAAGAGCTGGGACACAGCAGTGAATCAGGACAACGTCCCTGCTTGCATGGAATTTACATTCTGAGAGTTGGAAATAGCTACTGATAAATAACCAAAGAAGTAGATACATAACAAGTCAGGGAAATACAGGAGGTAAGGTAATAAAGTAAGATAAAAGAGGGTAAAGGCTAGAAAGTGGTGGAGAGACCAGCAAGGAGACACTCTTCCTTGTGCACTCCTACAGAATATAATTCTACTTTAAAGATTATATACATTTTTATATATGAGAAAATAACACAGACACCTCAACAATTGTAAGCTGTTACACACAGGAAAGTATTTAGCTTTCTACTCACCAGTGCCTTGTATACAGTAGATGCCTGCTCAATGTGCAGTGCATGTGACATTGGGTGTACATGGGAGGTGAAAAATTATCTGTAACACCACTGACCCGTGTAGGTATCATATGATCTAAGTCGGGTCAAGAAATGGAGACATAGCATCTTGTCATTTGACTGGAGAACAAGAAGTGACAAAGGAGACAGGAATCAATCTCCTAAGGCTGGAGGTCTGTCCGTGGTGGTGGTCAGAGAAAGCCAAGGAGGCAGGCGTCCAGCAGGTGTGCGGAGAAGGATAAAATGGAGGAAGGGGAGAGATGGGTTGCTGCAGCAGCGGGACCACACCAGGAATCCTTGGTGGTGCTCACCTTGGAAAGGGTCTCTCCTTTCCCCCGTTTGTGAGCCTAAAGACCCCCAGGGGCTGGGATTAACACCTTGAATTTCAGCTTCTATGTGGTACCCCTTTAATTTAGCATATTAGTTATCCTACCTACCATCTAAGATTAAATGCTATCCTCCGCTAATTAAGCAACTGTTTTGGATAACCTTTTGGTAAGGTTGCTAGCAAGACCAAACCTGTTCTGGATTTTGGCTGTTTCCAGAGGCATTAGGGTGGGGTAAGTAGTGAGCAGAGAGAAGACCAGCAACAGAAATATTCTCCATAACTCATTACCAAGAAATTCTTAATAGGGTAGCATCACAGATCGGAGGAACTTTTAGTAATTAATTAATTAATTAAAAAAGGTCATATGTATGGATCATGTCTTGCTTTCGTATTGCATTTCTCAATAGTACAAATACTTTCAATCTCTTGACTTGATCTTTCCAGCAACCTTGGGAGGTAGTCTTCGCTCCTTTTGGCCTTCAGCTAAGGCAGGGGGTGAAGTCCTTGCCAGTGAGCCGATCAGAGTCCCACACATTCCAAGGGCTGTGGACTCCAAACTCCTATGTTCCTGACACGGAGCGTAAATTCATGAATCTTGTCAATTTCAGATGGGGCCAGATAGTGGCCCGGGTATCCTGTGACTTTCTCACTTTAAAACAAGCCGGCTTCTTCTGGCCCATCAGCTGACCAATGAAATAGTGATGTAGCGGTGCATTTGGAAGGCATGTTGAGAGAAGTGTCTTGGCCTGCAGTGGTCCTGTCTTCTTTGCAAGGCTGTTTTTCAAATTATTCAACCGTTATCCTACAGAATGGTTATCTCTTTTGAAATATGAAAACACTGGAATGTTTTTTGTATCTGAAAGAGACCGATTAGTACCTCTGTTTTCTTGGTATTGATGCAGTGTTGTAGTTTTACTGCCTTTAAATACAGAAGTCAAAAGATCTCCAAGTATTTTAAGTGAGAAAAAAGGGTCTTAATTTAAATATATATCTATTATTAGCAATCCTTAATGCTTTAAAAATGACTCAAAATTATTTTCTTTTTTTTTTTGCATTCTTTTTTTTTTTAATTAATTTTTATTAACATATAATGTATTATTTGCCCCGCAGTACATGTCTGTGAATCATCAGGCTTACACATTTCACAGCACTTAACAGCACATACCCTCCCCAATGTCTACAACCCAGCCACCCTATCCCTACCCCC
>JAQQSY010004744.1:0-12117 GCA_028646535.1 Procyon lotor | reverse complement strand
TTTTTTTAAGATTTTATTTATTTATTTGACAGAGAGAGAGAGATCGATTGATCACAAGTAGGCAGAGAGACAGGCAGAGAGTGAGGGGGAAGCAGGCTCCCTGTTGAGCAGAGAGCCCGATGTGGGGCTCAATCCCAGGACCCTGAGATCATGACCTGAGCTGAAGGCAGAGGCTTTAACCCACTGAGCCACCCAGGTGCCCCAAGATATTTTTTTTTATTTTGTTGTGTTAGTCACAAAGAAAGTCAATTATCATATGCTTTCACTTATTTGTGGAACAAGGAATAACATAGCAAGATATTTTCAATTGCTATTTGGTTTACTTGGGCTCTTCCTTATTACCATATATTTTACTTTTCATTTCCATAAGAATTTAACACCCTATTAATTTTATATATTATTGATTTTGACTTTTCAGAAATAGATTATTGTGACTAGTAAAACAAAAGAAAGGCGTATTTTGAAAATTAATATATCGCCCACACTTATATTAATAATCTGATGTAATGAAGATCAACAACTTTGTGAAATCTTCAAATCTTTCAACAGATCACAAATTATATACAACAAAGGTGATTTTGGGGGCGCATGGGTGGCTCAGTCAAGCATCTGCCTTTGGCCCAGGTCATGATCCCAGGGACCGGGGATCAAGCCCCGCATCGGGCTCCCTGCTCTGCAGGAAGCCTGCTTCTCCTGCTACCATTCCCTCTGCTTGTGTTCCCTCTCTCGCTGTGTTTCTCTCTGTCAAATAAATAAAAAAATTTAAAAAAAAAAGGTGATTTTGTCATAGTTTACACATTCCTTTGAACCTGATTTTCTCAATTAGCATTATGAATTGATATTTCTTCATTTAAACAGCTTCCAATAATTGTTATGCATATATTTCATTCTCTTCAACGACAGCCTGTACGGTGGAAATTCGGATTTTTTAAAAGATCTTTGCCAGGGTAGTAACCACTGGAATAAATATGACTGTGCACAGAGCTTTGCCTGTTGGTGACACTTTTTCTAATATAGAGATTCCCACATACTTAACACTATTAACTTAAAGGATATATACATTTAATGATAGTTCATACTATTTATCAGTTCATAAAAATTATAGGAACATGCATTCCCACCAGCCATATATGTAATTATCTCTTCCCTACATTCTCAAAATCATGATATATGTTTTCATTCTTATTCACACGTTTTTTTCTGATCTGATTTTAAAAGCTTTTTTAATCTTTACTTTTATTTTCCTTACCACAAGTGAAATACAGTATTTTCTATATTCTTATAACAATATATGTTTTCCCTTTAATAAAATTTCTAATATGCATTTTATTTGTTTTTCTGTTAGATTCCTTAGTCTTTTTTTTTTTAAGGCTTGGCTTAAGAGTTCTTTATATACAAGAGATAGTAGCTCTTTTACATATATATGTTGCAAAGTTTTTGCAATCTGTTGATTCATTGACTTCTTGATATATGGTGTCTACAGAGATACAAAAATATTATTTGGGCACTGACCTATTATCCAAAACCCTCTTCCTAAAATAAATTAGAAAACTGAAAAAAGGATGTCAATTAAATGATTTTTGGGAATTGGACACCATGGAGCTATGATCCCTCATAGGGAATACAAGTGAGGAGAGATCATCTGAGAACATATAGGCTTTCTACCTGGGATTGGGGGAGGGGGCAGTTTCGTTAAAGAGATCTTGTTATGCTCACCAACTGGGGAGACAAAGGTTGGTCTTTGGGGAAATGGAGGTGACTAGAACTTGCAGGGTGGATAGCCAGATAGGAGGAAGTTAATCATAGAAAGATATGCAGAAATTTGCATACAGCCCCTAATTTAATACTTGGCACAATCCTAAACTGTGCATGCGTATGGTTAGATTCTGTCAGCTGGGCCAGCAACGACCAATGAGAAAAGTATTACTTAGGAAGTTATGAGCTAACCACTTAGCATAGCTTGTGCAGGGATTGAAGGTTTTCCAGATGTGACCAGGCAAAGTTAAAGATTTCTTGTTGGAAACATGGGCATTCAGTAGAGACTTTAGGTACAGAAGTCAACTAGCCTCCATCCAGCAATGATATTATTAAAAACTGCAGGTAAAATGTACCTTCATGTATATATTTTTTATATTTTGTTCTGGTGTCTTTATCCTTTTATTTTAAAATTTTAATTATTTAATCTCTCTGGATTTGCATTGGGATATAGCATGAGGGAGTTAAGGTAAAAGGTTTTTTTTCATTGCTTTTTTTCAGAGAAATAGATATGGTCTCCTAGTTATTAAACTATCTTTTTCTCATTATTCTAATGAATAGTCTACTTCTCTTATATAGTTTTCATACATACTTGCATTATCTATTTATGCATAATTAAATGTGTTTTACAGATTTGTTTTTATTTTCCCATGACATTTGAGCTTTTAAATTACCATGATTATTTTGTAAGCTTTACTATTTAGTACAGGATTACCCCACCCATTAGCTGTCATTTTTATTGTCTTCATTTTAAAATATTGCATGGATATTCTTGGGCATGAGTTCAAAAGAAAATAGCTATTTCAAAAGAGGAAAAAGAAGAACAACAAAAAGCACAACATCAAAATTTCCTTTTAGGATTCTGACTAAATTGCATATAAATTATAGAATATTTTGAACAACTGAAATATTTATGATTTTACTAACCAAGAAGCAGAACATTACTTTTCATTATAAAAATCTTATTTTATATGTATGTATATGTATGCATAGTATTATATGTATGTATAGTATGATTGTACTATAGACAAAAATAAAGTATACATATATTTCCTGCTAAATATCCTATATACAGTAAAATTTTTATAGCCATATATTTATATATATTTATTTTAAATATATCATTCTATATATAAAAAAGGAATTATAACAGATATTTTGTGTTTTATACATGTGTGTATAAATAGATACAGATATTTCCTATTAAATATTATATATTTTGAAACATTTATGAGTCATACATCAGTTAAGTACTGATGTTGATTAAGAAAATACTTGAAAATTCAACTGATGACAAAAAGAACAACTCATGAATCAGAAAGTCAATAATTTAGATTAAGTTTAGCTGGTTCTTTTGGTTTCTGTGGCCCTTATGTATCTGCCAACGGCTGCTGTTTGATTCATCCTCCCTGTTTCTGGGTGTTTGGTAATAGTGAGCAGGGGGAGGTTTCTTACTCTCTCAGAGTTTAGCCTGTTCTCATGAAGGAAGCTGGATTTAAAAATTAGAAATGAAAGTGCAAGACTTCCCAGCACCTAGAATTCAACTGGCTAATGTCAGTTTCTCACCATACTCGTTCGGTGAGAGTCAGTCACACAAGCAAAGCAGTTTCAAGGAGTCAAGAAACAGTGGAAACTATGGCTAATTCTTCTCTTGGGAGAATAGGCAAAGTCACATTGCAAAGCATGTACATAAAAGGAGAACATTGTGGTCATTGCAGCAATTAATCTACTACAAAATAATTTTTGGTACCTGTATTTTTAAATGGTTATTGTCAAAACAGGCACATCTTTTATACTTAATTTTTCTAGATATTTTGGAACTGTATATTAGGCTTTCAGATATTTGTACCATCTAGAAATGCATATAATTTTGTCCAGTATTTTGTAATATTTTTTCCTTTAAAATTTTCTTCCTGTCATACTAGCCAGGAGTTGCAAAACATATCGAAAATGAGGACAATAATAGGTTTCTTTAACTTGTTCCTTAGGAATTCTGTGGATTAAATGAGAAATATATATTATTTTGGTTGTACTTGCCTTCTATCTAATTTCTAGATAACAAGAATTCAACTTCAAAAATAAAAGATTTACTGATTGCTATGTACATTTTAAGTATGACTACCTCAATATATTGAAAATAGTTCTTTTTTTCTTTCAAATGATACTTGAATAGTGTGCTTTATTATTTAGAGTTCTGACAAGAAACAGAAAACACTCTGAATGAGCCAAGAGAGTTTATTTTGAAAGTGTAGAGACCGCGAGGGATAGTCGGATTAGTAGTAAACAAACACTTGCTACCCTAAACCCGTGCTAGATTAGATTTTCTCAGTATGTCCATAGCAATATCTGGAGTCCTGTGAACACTTTTAGAATCCCCCAATGAACAGGTAGGATCTATTTGCCCTTTTTTCAAAACCGGGCAGGACCTGGTAATGCCTCAGTAGGAAGAATGGGGCGGAAGTGATGCCTAAGACTTCTGAGACAGAACCTAGTCCAGCTTTATTGGCTAAATCTAAAAGACAATAGACTACTGTCTAGTTTCTGTCTCTCTCTGTCTTTCTCTGTCACACATGTGTATGTGTCTCTCACAAGCAGGACACTCACATTTTAAATCCAGTCACCATAGCTTGAGGAAGTCTAGGCTCTCTGGAGAGTTCCATGACCACATTCCTGGGTACAGTTAAAATTCCAGCTGACAACCAGCATTACATACAGTCATGAGAATGAACAGGTCTGCAGACAATTCCAGTCCCGGGTTATTTACTATTTCTGAGTCTTTTAATCTTCCTCAGAGGCCTCAAATAACGTGAACCAGAAACAGCCTAACCATATTCCACTCTGTCTGGATCGCTGACTCATAGAATCTGCAAATATAGTAAATGGTTATTTTACCCCACTGAGTTTGGAGGTAATTCAAATTGTTAATTAAGACCAAGAGTCAAAGGGAAAGACAGTTACTAGAACCAGAGAAAGGAGCGAGAATTACATAGGGTCATCCATAGTGAAAGATCAGTAAACTTTGTTGGAAGGTAATAGCCAGCTCAAGGCAAGAATTCTGGGAGAGTCAAAGAAATAAACACCCCGACCTTATTCTTCAGTATCTCTTCTTCCAATTCCTGATGGGGCACAATAATTTTTGAGCCCAGCCAGAAGACAAAGACCCTGTTGATGTGGTTTGTATATCTCAGCTTCCCAGGCAGAAGACAGGATGAAGAAGTGTGCAGAGTGTGTCATGAGGTGCAAATGAATGATTCCAAGTCTATGTACCATGCACAATTTTCCAAATGACTTTCCCTGAAGCAAAACAGTTTAAAAGGCAGGCATAACAGGAGAGACAAGTACTATTTGTTGTGAATGGAAAGCTTACTTCTCTACTGTGTTGATATTTATGTTAGCATTCTGAGATCAGGGAATAAGGGACGAACTAAAATGTGTTCTCTGAGTTCATGGGAATAAGAAACTCCTTACTAGCAAAAGTGCTGAAATAATTTAAGGCAATCTAATACCAAAAAATACTCTCTTTTCTACTTTAATTTGTTTTTACTAGGAATTTATGAAGAAATTAGAAAAGATAATTAAAGTTTGTACTGATCTATTAATATGAGGAGCAGTGTAAACTAGCACGTTTGGTTAAGAATTAGAGGTAGTGATATTAGTATGGCCAGCATCAATGTCATTTTATGAGCCACATAAAACTATTTTATTAGAAATATTTTTCAATGCTGTTATAAGCTGTGTGATAGTTCAATAATGGCTCCTAGGAAGAAGAATATATTCCATAGCTATCAGCCCATCTTTTGTGTCCTTTTGTGCTCCCCAGAGTTTATAACAGTATGATGAGATCGTTCTTCCACAGATATTTTCAGTGTAAATAAGTCAGTACTCTCTAGTGATTGGTTGAGTAGCAAAAACAAATATATGTCATTTGTTCTGATTGGTTCAAAGTAGAAGAAGATAGTAATTATCATTTGTTTGTTTATTTTGTTTTCTATAGCTACAAGGTGACAGAGCTGAGATTGCCTCTGTCTAGTCTTTTATTTTCATTTCTTCCTCCCCCCACCTCACACAAACATAAATACATATATACACATAGAAACGGAGTTGGCTCTTAATTTCAGATCCCATAATAACATGATTTAGTAATTTCTTTAAGTAATGCATTATAAGTGTATTTTTTTAAGCCAGGAAGGTAAAAGCAAAATTTCCTTTTCTTACTATACGTCTTCAGTTTCTAGCCCCAAAGATATCCAGTGTTTAATTTTTTTTTGCAAAAGCTGATACATCTATCTATCTATCTATCTATCTATCTATCTATCTATATCCATTTTCTTATTTTCTTTCTTTATTCCAGAGATATAATATTATAGCTATTCTACTGCAATTTGTTTTTTATACCTTTGTAATATTTCTGAAATATATTTTGTATTTATTAGCCAATGTTTTTAAACTAATTTTTTAGAATAACTATATAATATCTGTTTTGTGAATGTGTCACAATGTAAATCACTAACCCTTTGCTCAATTGGCCATTAATCAAAAATGACCTTAATATAAATATATTTATTATTAAAATGTAGAATGCAGGCTCATATAACTCATATAATTTTGATGATATTTATCATCAAAAAACTAGAACTAAAACAGTGTCCCATCAGAGTTAAAAACCTACAAGTCCTACTACCTCTATTATAAAGAATATTAAGTGATATTTTATATTAAGTCCTATTTTATGTACATATTTTATATGTATATCTTATGAATATAATACAATATTTATACTTTGTCCTTTGATGAAAATTGCCTCATGAACAGTTTCCTTCGGAATTTTCTGGATTAAAAATGTAATAGTTTAATAGGGGTGACGGGGTGGTTCAGTCAGTTAAGTGTCCTACTCTTGGTTTTTGGCTTGATCTCAACGTCATGAGATCAAGCCCTGCATCTGAGCTCCATGCTCACTGGGTAGTCTACTTGAGACTTCCTTCCTCCTTTTACCCCTCCAGCTGCTTATGCTTTCTCTAAAATAAATAAATAAATCTTTTTAAAAAAGTTATAGCTCAATAAATATCCTCATGTAATATCATTAAATAAAGTCAAGCAATATATAATAAATATAATGCCATGAGCAAGTTGAGTTTATTTTAGGAATAAAAAGTTTTTACCTAGGAAAATTAATTTTAATTGCAACTCACCACATTAAGGAGTTCAAGGAGAAAAAATTGATGATTCCAATAAAAACAGAAAAACCTTTTGACAAAATAAAACAACTATTTATGATTTAAAAAAAAATTAGGTGAACTCTTAGCAAGCTGAGAATAGAAGTTCCTCAACTTAATAAAGCAAATCAATGAAAAAACTAAGCTAGTATATCTAATAATGAGAAATCAAGTACTTACGCAGTTGAGCTTGAACAATATGGTGGTGAGATTTGCTGACTGCCCTGCACAGTCAAAACTCCATGTGTAACTTTTGACTCTAAAACTTAACTACTACGAGTCTATCATTGCCCAGAAGCCTTACAGACAGCATTAACAATTAACACATTTTTTATATATGTAGTATATATTGTATTCATACAATAATATAAGCTAGAGAAAAGAAAATATTATTAAGAAAAATATAAGAGACAGGGTGCCTAGGTGTCTCAGTCATTAAGCATCTGCTTTAGGCTCAGGTCATGATTCCGAGGTCCTGGGATCCAGCCCCACGTCGGGCTCCCTGCCCAGCGGGAAGCCTGGTCTCCCTCTCCCACTCCCCCTGTGTGTTTTCTCTCTCTCACTGTCTCTCTGTGTCAAATAAATAAATAAAATCTAAAAAATATATATAAGAGGGGCATCTGGGTGGCTCAGTCTGTTAAGCATTTGCCTTTGGCTCAGGTCATGATCCCAGGATCCTGGGATAGAGTTCCACATCAGGTTCTCTGCTCATCGGGGAGCCTGCTTCTCCCTCTCCCCCCAGTGTTGCTCTTTCTCTCTCTCTCAAATAAATAAATCTCAAAAGAAAAAAAAAAGAAAAATATAAGAGAGATGTGGTGCCTAGGTAGCTCAGTCAGTCAAGCATCAACCTTTGGCTCAGGTCGTGATCCCTGGGTCCTCGGATTGAGCCCCATTCTGGGTTCCCTTCTCAGTGAGGAGTCGGCTTCTCCCTCTCCCTCTGCCTGCTGCTCCTCCTGCTTGTGCTCTTTCTCTCTCAAATAAATAAATACAATCTTTTTAAAAAAATATAAGGGAGAGAAAATACATTTGCATTACTATACTGTATGAACAAAAAAACATGCATAGAAGTGCAGTTCAAGCCTATGTTGTTTAAGGTTTGTTGTTTGACTATAATATGAGGGATAAGACAATGTCTTTTCTTAAAACTTCTACTTATCAATGTATTGGGAACGGTAGCCATTGCAATAAGACATTAGAAAGGAATAATAGACATTAAGATTAGGAAGGAAGAAGAAAAACTAACTTTATTTACAGAGGATATGTTTTTGAATAGAGACAATCTTGAAGAACTTAACAAAATATCTATTAGAACTAATAAGTGATCTTAGTAATGCTACAGAATATAAGAACACCAAGAGACTATCAGAGGTCAATTGTATATATATTGGCAATGAAAATTAAAAAATGAAATGAACCAATTATAAATGTCTACCATTTATGATAGACACCAAAATACTGGATATTTAGAAATTTTAAAGAAAGAATTTTAATCTAAGTTGGAAAAATATATGTGGAGGGGGAGGGGACTATGAAATTAACTTTAAAGAATTATGGAACAGGTACTTTACTGTAAGAGGAGGATACAAAATAAAGAAATAGAAATTGGGTATGAACATAGGCTATGTTCAAAGACATGCACATAAGCACAAAGACATATTCACAAAAATCAATTTGATAATGGTCTTTTTTTTTAAAGATTTTATTTATTTATTTGTCAGAGAGAGAGTGAGAGCACAAGCAGGCAGAGTGGCAGACAGAAGCAGAGGGAGAAGCAGGCTCCGCACTGAGCAAGGAGCCCCATGTGGGACTTGATCCCAGGACCCTGGGATCATGACCTGAGCCAAAAGCAGCTGCTTAACCAGTTGCACCACCCAGGCATCCCTGATAATAGTCTTTAATGTAAAACTATTAAGATTCTAGAAAAAAAAAAAGATTCTGGAAGAAAACTTAGAGTATCTTTTACAAGTGTAGGATAGGCTAATATTTCTTAGAACACAGAAAGAAAGAGCCTTAAAACAAAAGAAAATTTGATACAATGTACATAAATATAATGACATTTTCAGCTCATCACAAAATGTAATTGGAGGTGTGTCTGGGTGGCTCGGTCATTTAAACATCTGACTTCAGTGCAGGTCATGATCTCAGAGTCCTGGGATCAAGACCAGCATCAGACTCCCCGCTCAAGATGGAATCTGCTTCTCTCTTCCTCTACCCGTCCTCATCCCCACTCTGCTCTCTCTTGATGTCTCTCTCAAATAAATAAAATCTTAAAAAAAAAAAGATGTGACTAGAAACATATATAGTTAAGACATACTGGGAGAAAAAAAAATCTGTAACACATGTACATGACAAAAGACTTATATCCATATAAAAAGGAATTAAAAGTCCACAGTTTTAAAAAAAACAATAGAAGAATGGGCAAACTACGGGGCGCCTGGGTGGCTCAGTCGGTTAAGCATCTGCCTTCGGCTCAGGTCATGATCTCAGGGTCCTGAGATCGAGCCCCACATTGGGCTCTCTGCTCAGCAGGGAGCCTGCTACCCCCCCTTTCCCTGCCTGCCTCTCTGCCTACTTGTGCTCTCTCTCTGTCAAATAAATAAATAAAATCTTTAAAAAAAAAAAAAAACGAATGGGCAAACTATTGGAACCAAGACTTGAGAAGGAAAATATATAAGGGCCTATTAAGCACATGAAAAAGTGCTTCATATCAATTGCCTGTAGTATGAAAATTAAATCCATCATGAAATACAAATAAATGAAAAAAGAGGAAGTAAAAATATGAAAATATTAAAAGTTGGAGAGGATATGGAACTAGCAAAACTCTCATGTGTTATCGGGAGAAATATAAATGTGGTATATAACCCCTTTGGAAAACTGTCATTTTCTTTAATTAAACATATCACTCTATGATCCAGCAGTTCTGCACCAAGGCTTTTTAATTTAAGATAAATAAAAAGGTTTGTCCTCAAGAACCTTGAAAAGAATATTCATAGCAGCTTTATTCATAATAGCAAAACAAACCAACAGAAACCTGAAAATAATCCCAACATTCATCAACAGGAGGATGGATGGACACACTGTGATTATTCGCCAGTAATAAAAAAAGAACAAATTACTGACATGTGCAATGACAGGAGGAATCTCAAGAATATTTTGCTGAATGAATGGAGCCAGTCAGCCAAAAGAATATACAGTACTGTAGGATTTCATTAACATAGAATCCAAGATTATGCAAAACTAATCCATGTTAATAGAAATCAGAACAGTTGTCACTTCTAGCTGGGGAAAGGACATGAGAGGATTTTCTGGTGTGATGGAAACATTCTCTGTCTTAATTTGCATTTGTCAAAACTTGATTGAAAGTTACACTCCGGAGGTGAGCATTTCAGTAAATGTAAATTATATTTCAACCAAGGATAAATTAATAGAGGAAAAATGGCAGCAATTTATAATTGGTGATACAGCACAATCAGAAGATGAAAGAAATTAAGTACTTATAAACACCACCCAAATAGAGCAAAACATCTTCTGCCAGATACTTTTACTGGAATGTTTTAAAAATGTCTGTACAAAATTCTTTGTCAATTTGACTTAAGCTAAATCATTGGGAAAATAATATTTGGTAGAAGCAGTAAAGTCATGTGGGTTTTTGTTTTTGTTTTCTGGGTTGTTTTTTTTTGACCAGATGAACCTGTTTTATAACTTTTAAAAAGCTTGGGGCACCAAGCTTTTTGGTGCTCCAAAAATCTGGCTCAGTGGGCTAAAGCCTCTGTCTTTGGCTCAGGTCATGATCTCAGGGTCCTAGGATCAAGCCTCGCATGGGGCTCTCTGCTCAGCAGGGAGCCTGCTTCCCCCTCTCTCTCTCTCTCTGCCTGCCTCTCTACCTACTTGTAGTCTCCCTCTGTCAAGTAAATAAATAAAAATCTTTAAGAAAATATAAAAATAAATAAAAAGTCAATCACTTATTCTATACTTTACCCGTAGTAACAACACTTCAGTACAGTCATGGTTTGACACAGAAAATTTATGTACAAGTGGCAGCTAAATCCAGCTAAATCAAACTAGTGTGAATAGGATGTAAGTAGAGAAATATGGTTCAAATGGCTTTGCTCTCTTGCCATGGACCTCACCACTGTGACTGATCAGTGGCCTCCCTCAGTTTATTTTGTTCCCATCAGTAAATATGATTTGTCAGTCACTGTTTTTAGAGCAATTTGAAATCAATGGAAAGCTACGTTGCTGCCACCTACGACCCTAGGCAGATACAGCAACCAATCAACTCAAATTCCGAGGCTGAAAACAGTATAGAACAACCTAGAAGTTGACATACTTTCCTCTTTTCTCTGATTGAGTTAATGGATTCTGTGCTTCCTAATGTAATATATTCAATGTCTTTTTTAAAAAATCAAATAAAAAGAAGCTTTGGTTTATTTAGTTGAAGCTCTAATTTTGTCTTTTGCTAATCACTAGTGAGTGATACCAGCTGTTTTTCAGAAGAGGCTAGGCTAAAGGCAGGATGCCTAGATACCTTGTCATAGTAGGAGCTATAATGTTGTTAGCCTCCCCTAGTGTGTAGCTAAGCTTATAATGTCTAAACTAAAAACACTAAACCTCTGGGATTCTGGCTAACTTTTATCTCAGGTGACTATCTCAGTTTCATCTCTGAGATTGATTTGTACCTTACAGCTTAAAATATGGGTCTGAAAAATAAGGACTGCATGAAAAGATCTCACATGATAAAATTAGTTTCTCTTTATCACTTGGGAGGTAAGTAAGATATTGTATGGACAACACAGAGGCTATGCCTATATTCACCCAACCGACACTATTGGAAAGACTGAAATTCTTCTTTCTTCATTGTTTCTCTTTCTTATACAGTCTAATGAATCATGGCAGTATTTTGTGGATTTAACTATACTATAATATAATGCTTAATTTGAACATGCCCTGAATTACTCCTCTTTTGAACAATAAAAATGGGGATTCTACTTGTAACAAGGGAAGACCCTTCAGGAAGCTGTGACTTACACAGAACAGATATTTACATTACAAAAGCTCATATACCAGTGCTGGCTTTACCAGTTCGGAGCCATATGAACTCATTTGACCATTTGAAGTTTAGTTTTCTCACACACACACACACACACAC
>JAQQSY010004743.1:0-12117 GCA_028646535.1 Procyon lotor | reverse complement strand
GCGCCTGGGTGGCTCAGTCGTTAAGCGTCTGCCTTCGGCCCAGGTCAGATCCCAGGGGCCTGGGATCGAGCCCCGCATCGGGCTCTCTGCGCGGCAGGGAGCCTGCTTCTCCCGCTACCATTCCCTCTGCTTGTGTTCCCTCTCTCGCTGTGTTTCTCGCTGTCAAATAAATAAAATCTTTAAAAAAAAAAAAAAAAAGACGTGGCACCATCTACGGGGGCAAACATTACGGCGGCATAGCGTGCAAGACCCTGAGACCCCTGTTGGTGACCCCGGGGGATGCCAAGGAGAAAGGGGCCTGGGAGGATGCCCGTCGCTGGGATCCACCGGCCGGTCTGACCTGCACCAACAGGTTGCAGGGGCCACGGAAGGATGAACTAGATCCTCTGAAAGGAAAAACTGACCCAAGAGAATGGACGGCAGAGGCTCTGTTCCCAGGGGAGCATAGCCTTCAACCAGGCACTCTGGTTCTAAATGAAGGAATTCCCTGAAGTGGTACCTCCTATTTAAATAGACTGTTGGTCAGGTTGGGAGGCCCGGAAGGCCCCCTTCCCGGCCTGGCTGTTAAGATTCCGAAACCACAGAGTTAACCCTTCGTGCCCTACTGCCCACGCTTACCTTTTGGAAACTGGGCTCCTGGAATTTCAAGAGTAGCAGAAATAGAGGCAAGGGGTGGGCGACTCTAATCTGGCATTTCTCTTGCTGGCTGGCCCTCCTTGCTGAATGTGGGCAGTTATGCATGTGCTAATGACCAAGAGTATGAGATGAGAACTCCAAAAGTGGTCCTAGTGTGACCCACACATCAGGTGGTGACAGAGTGTCTAGAATGGTGCAAAGTATATAAGGAAAAATCTGCTGAGTCACATAAGGGCCAGTCTGAGTGTATGGTGTGAGGAAGATGTGAGAAGTCTTGCAAACGGGATGTGGTGACAGCTGCGGGGACTCATCACACTGATCCCCTGGCTGTGGAAGGAGGAGACAATGCCAGGCAGTGGGGAGAGAATCCGTTAGACCCTGTGATGTCAGGGGTGGACGGTGGTGGTGTAATCTCTCGTTGAGCATCGTCCATGGGCCACTTGGCCAATGTAACCCAGACCTTGGCCGTGGCCCTCAGCTGCTGGCCAACACAGACTCATCGGAAGCGCCCATGGCCACTGACTCCAGGAAGAAATAGCTTCCACCTGAAACGATAGAATGAGATTAACCTTATGGGCACGGATATTATTATTGGACTTTCTTTGGTACACATCTCATTGACTACCGATTGTTCTAAATGCCACAGCATGAGTAATAATGGACAAATCACAGAGCCCTGGACTTCCCGCCGGCTGTTGTGGGGTGTGTGTGGTTGCCCACGCCTTGGGCTGCATCTGGGTTTAATGTCCTAGTTAACGGACTTCGCCCAGATGGAGAGTCAGGCTGTGAACCATCTTCCAGATAGTCTTGTCACACTGATGGGACATTCTTGTCC
This sequence comes from Procyon lotor, assembly GCA_028646535.1. Lineage (NCBI taxonomy): Eukaryota > Metazoa > Chordata > Mammalia > Carnivora > Procyonidae > Procyon > Procyon lotor. The sequence goes on along the minus strand of JAQQSY010004743.1, from coordinate 10,646 downwards.
AGGGTTGCCCGAGACCAACAACAGATTGGGTCTAAGCCCCTGTCAGTGCAGTTACTTGCAGCATGAGATGGCTTAGGCTACTAAGAATTCTTAGCCGGGTATATGAAAGGCCGAGAACGTGGACCTGTAGAGAAATGGCTCTACCTCGGCACCTTGGCAACCTTGTACACATTCACAGAGACCTCGCAGGCAAAGGCTTGAGTCACAGGTCATCTGAGCCTTGGCAGAACACCTTGTGATCTCCCTAAAACACAGCAGGATGGGGAATCCATGAGGGGCTGCTCTGGGCCACTCTCTACTTGCTTCCCTATGTCCCTTGAAGGCCACCGTTGCCTCTTGGGCTCCAATGAGGGCTGAGGCTTTCGGCCCTGCCCCTCTCAGAGTCACAGAATATAGAAATGCCTAGAGACAACTCTTTGACGATGGGTGCTCCCCAGCCTGGGCCGCAGCCATTTGGCTATTTTTATTTCTGTGTCTTGGGTATGTGTCCAAGGACCACACGGAGCTGGCACTTTGGGCTCGTCTTTCTTTCACTGACCACGTACATGATAAACTGGCCAAACCGGAAAGTGGCTTTACTGCCCACATCACTCGTGTCTTGCCTTTTTTGTGTATGCTTGACAAATGAAAGGCCCCACAAAGTCCCCTCTCTGCCAAGAAGCAAGAGTGAAAACCAGAAGCCAAACAGCATCACTCAGGAAAATGTATAGACTGATGCCACCGTCCAAGACCCGAACGCACCTGTTTGGACTGTGCAGGACTTAGATGAATTCTGGGGAAAGACTGGTTATCATTAACTCCATCAGGTAGAGACTCTCTGATCCGGGGCTCAGAGATAAGAACTTTATTGGAGCAAATGCACGTGGCCTTTGGGACTTGATAGGCAGTCACTGGCCAGGCTAATCCCTTTTTCTTCATATCAACTTGCAAGATCCCCCGGGAGGTTTGTTTTTCCCCCCCACTGCTAACACGAAGGCAGTATACCTTTTTGGTGCTGCGGCAGGACTGGGCCTATGCTATTCTCTGCCGTGATCCAGCTGCAAGGGCCTCAATTTCTTGACATTTCATGAGACACAACACCGGCCCGCTATATGGACGTTACGCTGATAGGATTTGGAGAGCAGGAAGTAGCAAGTACTTTAGGAAGGACATGTGAACCACGTTTTGCGGAAGACACGCAGGCCATGAAAATTCAGGAGTTTGCACCTGAGTGAAGTTTCTGGAGGCTCAGGAGTCTGTAGCATGCACAGATGTCTTCCAAAGCAAAAGACAAGGTCTGCACCTTGTACCATCCGCCATGAACAAAAGAGACCCAACTCTTGGTGGGCCTTTGGGATTCTGGAGGTAACCCGGATCACATATGCGTGGGCTTTTTTGGACCCATCTGTAGAGACATTGATAAGGCTGCCTATTTCCATTAGGACCAGGGGAAGGGAAGAAAGAGAAGGAAGTTGGGGCTCTAGTACACCCCGCTCTACCCTCGGTTCTTTAGGTTCCAGCAGATCCAATAAGATATTCACAATGTGTTCGGGGCAAATATCATTGATGTCTGGAGCTTTTCACAAGCTCTACTAGGAGAATGACAGCTTCATCTCTAAGATTTTTAAGGACATCTATATCCTTATCTGCAGATAATTCAGCTTCTGGCTTGCGACTGGGCCTCGCGATACTGAGCCCCTAACTCTAGCACATCATGGAATCCTGTGGCCCGAGCTCCCCAGCATGAACACACTCACCCAGAAGGATGGCCATGTGCAGAAACATTTGCCATCAGATGGGAAGGGTATAGAAGAGATCAAGTTTGAGGAAGTCAAGAAGGTACGAGTAGACTGAAAGAGCAGGTGGTTGGACTCCTTTGATATGAACCTCTGTTGCGTTGATCCTCTCCTTCAATCCACGCTTCTGGCCTCACGTCATGTTCCTTAAGACCACCTGGCCAAGGAAAACACCTGAATCCAGTTTGCAGTTGGGTTTGCGAAGTGAGCTGTAATACACAAGTGGCCCCCTGCAGCACTGTGGGGTGACCCCGAAGGACAATGGGTTTGCCGGCCTTGCTATGCTATTCCCGCCAGCAACACCACTGGCAGACTCGCAGGATGCCTTCTCCACCCTCATGGCAACCAATCCACTGTCGCATCTGATCAAGGAGCTCATTTCGCAGCAAAGGACGTTCAGCAATGAGCTCCTGCCAATGGAACTGTTTTTCCCCCACACTTCATCGCCTGGAAGCGGGCCGCCTAACCAAAAAGTGGAATGGCTGAAGTCCTAGTGCAGCATCAGTTGGGAGAGAGCACCTATGAGGATGGGCTCTGTTTTACCTGCTACGGCATACGCTTTGAAGTAGAGACCATTTATGGTATTGTCTCCCCATAGCCAGGATCCCCGGGGCTGTGAGTGGGTGTGGATGAGTAGAATTGGGTGTGACTCCTTTGACAATTACACCCCGCAACCCACTTGCAGAATTTTTGCACCTTGTCCCAGCCATTTAGAGCTCTGATGGTTTAGAGGCTTAGTCCCCAAGGGATTCATATCGAGGGACACAGAAATTATTCTATTGAATTAAAAAGGAAACTTCTACCTTGAATAGACTCCTTACTCCATCAAACCAAGAGATAATAAAGGATTACTTTGCTGTCTAGTGTGATCGATCCTGATTCTGAGGACCATATGGTGGCTGCTACCCAGTGGGGGCAAGAAGGGCTGTTAGAAGCCCAGGGATCGTCTGGGGTGTCCCCTGTTGCTTCCATGCTCAATTGTAAAGGTTAATGAAACTACTGGAAATAAAAGGGAGCAGGATGATGGAGGACTTGGCTCCTTTGGGCACGGAGTTTGGGGGTCACTCCACCAGATACAGAGCTGAGACTAATTGAGTATATCTTCAAAAAGAAAGCTGTATTTTGTTTGGTGGAAATAGAGATGTTGCATTGTTTTATGTAAGTTCTAATGTTTTGAAGGGTAAATATGGAAACTTAGTACTCTAAAGGGTGGGTGACTACCTTTTTCCTTTCTCTCGGAAGGGGAGGGAATATGCTTTGAAGGGGCAGAGGCTGTTTTAGATTCTTTTAATCCTTCGTGGCAAAGTTTGAGAAATACGCTCACCACTTCGACCCGCGAGATATTCCTACCATCCACAAGCAAATGAAGGATTCAGAAATGCAATTTTTCATCAGCTGTCTTGGGGCTGTAGGATTTGGGTGGGTGGGAGGAACACAAGACTCAGAGGAGGCAGAGAAAGGGGGCCGAGTCAGAAGGGGCAGAGACAGCAACCATGGTGTTTTTAGAAGTGTGGGTTTGAGTGCCGTGAATTGGAGAGTCGCTGTGCTGAGCAGGAGAGGTGAGAAAGAAATGGCTGCTCATTGAGGGAACCGTGAGCTCCTAAAGGGAGGGAACAGTCTCTTACCTTTTTCAGCTCCGGTATCTGGCACATAGAAAGCCACACACACAAGACAGGTCAATGTGTGTATGTTTTGCTAGCGAATGATTGCAGAGGTACAGGAAGGGGACAAAAGGCTCCGACTGCACCTATGCAGAGCGCTTCCTATGGATTACCCCCCACACCCCACCCCCTCGGGCACCAGTGATGGAGGTAAAGCTCTCCAGGCAGAAGCAACCCATAAACCTGCCATCCTGGAGGCAGGAGCCATACCACTGAAAGTCAGTTACAGGAAGAATGGTCAATTACAAACCCCAACAGAATGAACCTCAAGAAAGACTGATCAATTACAGGGCCCAAGGGGAAAAGATGCACATGGAATGTTCTGTATGAAGCCCCTACAACTCAGCCAGGGAGAAACCATCTTCACCCTAAACTCCTGCTTTTCTCCAACATACTGCTATTCAGAGCACCCCCTCTCCCAACTTCCTCCTTTTCTGTAAAATAATGTTTCTCTTTGTTTGTTGAACTTGCCTGTGATTTTGCCTTAGCTTACATGTCCTGAATTGCAGTTCTCTGCTATACCTGAATAAACCTATTTTTGCTGGTGAAATAACTCTCAAAGGTAACAGGGGCCATACCTGTGTGAAAACAACTAGGAAAGGCTAGGGGATCTCAGTGTGAGTCACACCCACCCCGCCATGGGTGGGAATGCCCTAAACTGTAGTTCATGGGAGCCGTGGCTTGTCTTTGAAACAAAATTAACAAAAGGCCGGGTGTCTCAGCAGGCCTTGGTGGTGGAGTGGAGCCCAGCAGCCAGGCAGTCAATTACCTGGTAGGAGGTGCTCAGCTGCAGGGTCTCAAGGGCAGAGACTGGGGACCACAGAAGGAAGCCCAGAGATTGCTCTGTCCTTGGTGTGCAAAGCTGGGGCCAGCCGAGAGAATACCCACCAGTGTTCTACTTCTAAAAAGCATTAGGAGACTTTCTTGCTGGTGGGATGGTCCTACAAGCTGGGATAGGCAGGTGGGGCCTGAACCCCAGGGGCACGGGCATTTATAATAGGAAAGAGGCTCTTTTCCTTTTTTTTTTTTTTCTTAAATCAAAGGTACACATTCACATAGAACTAATGAATGAACCGTCAGATCACACCTAAAAGGTCTTATTTCAGGAAATCGCAGCCCTGTCTGTCCCTCTTTCCCCATTGAGATTGCCTCCTCAGAAAGCAAGGGGTGCTTTCTGGGGTGCACCCTGGGGTGCCTGGGTAGCTTAGGGGGTTAAAGCCTCTGCCTTCGGCTCAGGGGTCATGATCTCAGGGTCCTAGGATCGAGCCCTGCCCGGGTTCTCCGCTCAGCAGGGAGCCTGCTTCCCCCCCTTCTCTCTGCCTGCCTCTCTGCCTACTTGTGTCAAATAAAATCTTTTTTAAAAAAGCCTTTTTCTCTATGAGCAGAGACACAGAGACCTTCTGTGCTCCCTCTCATGGGGCGCAGGCGACCTCTTCTATTCCGTGAACACTCAGATCTGTGCACGATTGCTGCACTGATAACTTGTTGCAACAATTTCGTGACCGCAATTTGACACGTAACCCAGTTTTTTAAATGTATGCCGCCTAATAGGTTAAATGAGATTGCTGATTTTCTTGGAGATACTCCTTCTGTTAAAACTCTGATAGATCTCAGCCTTTTGGAAAGTTGCAATGGTTGACTGGCTTTCCTTTATTGATAAAGTATGAAATTCTTATCATGTTATCAGAGCTTAACTGTTCTTTATATTGAAAGCCCTTATTTGAATCACTCCATGGCTTCTGTTTCCTGATTGGATCCAGATTGATACAAGCGTTTATTACATGCTTAGCCCCTTTCTAAGCATGTTGCCTTTTTTTGTCCCTATAATCTTATGATGTGTAGGTGGTTCTGAGGGTCCCATTTTCAGGTGAGAAAATCGATGCCCCTTGACAACAGATAAACTGCGAAGTGTGGGATGCTCACTAGATAACCAAGTGGAGATCTCAAGTAGGCAGTGGGCTGCATAAATCTAGGCCCAGGAGCTAATCAGGGCTGGTGAAAGAAAGCTGAGGGTCAACTGTGTAGAGACAAGAATCTTAGTCTATTGTCATAACATTATTCTGATCTCTTATATCACTATCGAGCAGCCAAGATAGAAGCCCCACTTCGGTTTCTTGATGTTTTAAAAAGTATATCCTTCTAAAAATATTTGGGTAAGCTTAATATTACTGTGCAAACTGGGACACAATACCAGCTCTAGGAGAAGGGATGGATGGATGGATGGATTGATGTTGGCTGAATGACCAAAATCCAAGTGGGATTGGTTGAAGATGTCCTACATCTTCAACCAGGAAAGGATGAGAATTCCTCGGAAGGATTCTCCTTAGCTCCTTCCTCCCACAGTGCCAGTTCGATTTTTGGCTCAGGCCCGTGGGTCAGATCCTATTCAGTGTTCAGAGAGCCAGTACGGCTATGTGAGTGGGAGGGGACTGTGGACAGAAGGCTAGGTGCGCGGATGGGAGATTGGGAATCATGATCCTTGTTATTTAATTCCTGGCCTCAAGTCTTCTTTGCTAATAGCAAGAACTGTAGGGCTGGTTTGTACCCTAGAGGCAGATGAGCTTTGCATGGGGTTTGAGCCCAGGTGGAGCATCGGGGAAGGCTGACATGGGGGTTCACTGGAGGCCCAGAGGAGGGAGGGAAGGCTGCACTGCCTCTGGGGACTGGGATGTTGCTGAACGAGGGCAGGACTCGGGGCTTGCTCACTTCTAGAGTGCAGATGATGCCCTGCTGACATGTGTTGGATAGAATAGAATGAGAAAGAACAGGATGAGACAAGACAGGATAGTCGTGAACTAAGAATCTAAGGAAGAGGACAGGACACAGGAATGGAGAGGGGCACAGTGAGAGGTGAGTGGGTTGCGGGATTCGAGGCAGAAAGGACAGGAGTGAATCCAAAGCCTCTTCCATCCCAGCCATTGCCCCCAACAATGGCCAGCCCATAGGTATGGCTGTGTCTTTGTCCCTGAATATAGCAGCCCAAGGCTCTGACCCGCTTACCCATCTATTTTCATAGTCCACAAAACTGAATCCCAAACAAACCATAGACTAAGTGGAAGAAGGGCCGAACCCGTAGAGACTGAGCACAGAAGATACTCCAGGACGCAGAACACAGGAACCACTTGCAAAAAGTGCCCCTCAAAGAGAGAGAGGCATCCTGAGTTGCAAAACCAAACCCCTTCCTTGCAAGATGGGGAAAGGACACAGGTCCAGTGGGAGTTTCCCTCAACCTGATTGTCTCCCAACAGAGAAGGGAGAGGAGCCCAGTGAGACTGCAGAGGCAAGCCATATTCGCAGGAAGTGGTTTGATGAATGCAAAGGGACAGCTTATTCTTAGAACCAGACCTATAGTTGCCACAGTACAAGGTGGGTAATTTTTGAACTAGTATTGGGGGAGGGAGGTTGTCTTGATCCAGTCACCTCGGAAAATAATTTGATCTTACTGAAATTAAATGTGATCTCTCCTGTGAACCAGCAATTCTACTAGATATATAGACATGTCCTTCTCAAATTGCTAGAAACAATTCTCATATAAATGGCAAACATATGCCAAGATTTTCTTCAACTCATTAATAAAGAAAACAGCATAATGCAAAACTAATTCAGAGAGAACATGAGTGTTTTTATATAACCTATGGGGAAAATGCCGACATGTAAATTGCTAAGTTAGATGTAAACTGATTGTTGCCCCACACCGCAAAGCCACTGTAACATTTGATGTTACCTCCTTTCCTAATTTTAGAATCAACACACCTAGCCAGTTTTCTACAAGTTAACCTTTAACATTAGGGAGTTAGAAAACGTTAGCCCCAATCAACTGCAAGAGCAAATCAACAAAGTTTCATTCCATGGGAATAGGGTGACCTGTAAATGGACTTAATAAAATGTCACAACATCATCTTTCCACCTTATCTCAAACCTTTGGATAACTATGCTAAAATAGTTACATAATCCATAGCCATTTCACATATTGGCCATTGCACACATTTGCAAGATTGTCCACAATAGTACTCTCTTCGTTAGTAAAATCTGGAAACCACTTAAATATTTATTATGAGAACAATGGAAAAAATGATCTTTTCAGTAAAATATGATACATCAATAAAAGCACACTACACCTGCATGTTCTATCACGGAACAACTCCACAATATAATTTTGACACTTGACTTTGGGCAAGGCCATAGGTCTAGCTTTGGCCAATGTGATTAGTGGACGTGACGCAAACTAAAAGCTCAAATGAGCTTGCATGCTTGGTCTCGCTCTCTTGTGCTTCCGTCTTTGGCAGCCCAAAGAGCATGCCTCAGGGAACCAGAGGGTCATACAGTTCACAAACACACTAGATTAGGCTAGATCAGGATGCAGCCTAGACGCTGTGCCCAAGCCCCGCTGAGCACCACTGACCCCTTCCCCCAGGCACACAGCAGTGAAATAAATGTTTATTGGGACATCCCACTGAGCTTTGAGGTGATTTGTTTTGTTGTATTGTTGACCAATAGTGACCTAAAACAGACATCCAGGCAAAAATCATTTATATATAATGTTCTGGGGCATGCAGTTAATGAATTCTGTGAATATACCAAAAATGTAGTAAAATTCTAAAGAAATACAAGTGACTAATAAAACAAAATTCAGGACAGTGGTTACCTTGGGTGTGAGAGAGGGAGACACAATGTTTGGGGGCACACAGAGGCCATCAGATAATGGTGGTTTATTTCTTAAGCTGAGAGTTGGATACATAGTTTATTAGTACTCAGTATAGCTTACTATACATATTATAAGACCTCACATAGATACAATGTATTTCGTTCTCCTTCTGGTGGGTGAAAATAACTACACACAAAACCTCTAGACACAATAAAGTGTATTGGAGCTTGGGACACAGCCCACAAGAAACTTTTACAAAAATTGAGTACAAGTAAATTCAACTCATTCACGTATGGGTTATCTAAAAAGGATGAGCACGAATTGAAATAAGATGAGAAAAAGGACAGTAAAAGCATCCCCCCAAAATGTTGCCACAGGCAAATGAAAATTATGACCAAACATTTCCAATTACATTAACAAAGCCGGAACTCAAAGCCTCTGAGCCTCCAGACTACAATGTTGCCACTTCCAAGGTCTGGCCCCTCACTTTCGGGCTCCATTCCCCAATTCTGTTGATAATACTTGGACATTCATCAAGGAATAGGATGAGATGGGACATGGAAGCAAGGGAAAAGGCAACAGGTAAAGTTTACCATCACCATGGATACCGCAGGCCACGTGCACTGGATGGGGCTATGGAGGTGGCAGGCTCGGACAACATGCCTTGGGTCCCCTGTCTGTCATCTCTCATCAGGACTCTTGGACATCAGGAATCGCTGGGAGGCTGCCCAGTATTACTAAGCCCTGGAGTTGAGGTCTTACCCTCACTGCCAACTCCATGTGATCTTGCGAAGACCTCTCTTTCTGAGCCCCATTTTTTTTTTTAACCTCTAAAGTGTGGGACATTTTCTATCTCCATAGGGAACAGTGGACAGGTAGGATGGAGTGGGAGATAGGCCACGTTGGAAGAAGACAAGGAATATTGTCAGGATGGTTCCCTCTGCAGCACAGACTCAGAGAACAAGCGGATCCAGGGAGATGTCCATGGATGAGTCACAGAGGGAGGGAATGTGTGGATGCAAATGTCTCACTGAGATTCAATTAGAGTAGGAGCTGGCTGTTGGCCCGGTAATCACTTGTCCCCCTGGGGACAAGGTGTAGAGAAGTCTGAGCACATAAGAGACTCTCCAGCCCCTGCACTTCTTCTGACACATTCCTTCCTAACACCCTACAAACTCAACTCTTATTGACGAGTCCATCTGGGACCACTGGGGTACTGGGGCCAGTGTGGCGGGATGGCTCCTTCAATAAGATGAGATGCCATGGGGGGTAAAGAAGGTGGCCGGTCATTGCCTCAAGTGAAGCCCAACAAATCAGGTACAAAGCCTCTTTAGGGGAGGTTCATGTCTCACTGGCCACTCCTTGGACCTTGGATGATAACTACTTAGTGACACTCCCTAATCCGCAAGACACCAGAAAGGAACTGAAACATCAGTAAGTGAAATAAATGAAGTCCATCACTCCCGGAGAAATAGGAAGGACAGGAGACAACAGGTCTTCTAAAGGAAGTGCCTAGGCCAGTTGTCTGACCCACTGGAGCCAAAACACTAAAGTGTCCCGAATAATCTTAGAAGAACCCTCAAAGCTAAAGCTACAGCCAGAGCGGGTAAGATTGGGTCGTTTCTGGCTACCACACCCTGGCTTACAGACTTAGGTCAGGTTGTTCGAAGTCTTCGGGAGGAGCCCATAATGACCGTATTTTTCCTTTGGTACACTCCATAAACCGATCAGGAGATAAACAATGGATTTAGCAAAAGCTCAAAAAAAGTCACCACAAAAAAGCAAAATGGGGTTTAAAGATTATCAGCTTCTGAAAAAAAGATAAACCAGCAAGGAACCTTCAAAGACCCCAGCAGAGCTCCTCCAAAGAAGCAGATTCCAGAAAGAACGGGAGGAGGCCAGCAAGAGCTTTCCTGGGATGGGGGTCACCGGAAGAGAGTTACTCTAAGATTCTGTGAACAGCCATCCACTGAGCCCCAAAAGACAACAGATGGAAGAGAACAGAGAATAAACCAGAAGAAAGTCATGGCCCAGCAAGAGAAATACGCGGAAAACCGAAGCCTGTGGCGCCACGTCCATGATCTGGTCATGAAACCCTTCCAGAGAGAGGTCCTCAACCAATTCACCGCGTGGGCCAGGCAGTGACACCATGAGGTCCCTGGTGCCCCAATCATGTTCCACCTGCAGTGACCTTCTTCCCTCTTCATGGGAGAAATGGGCTTAGCATTGAACCTGGGACCTTCACTTCCCTCCGGGTTATTAAAACCTGATTACACCTTGAGGGTGCATGAAATACAGTCACAGACGCCTGTTTTCAGTCATGAGAAACAAAACCAAAGAGAACACCAGTCACCTCACCTGGTGAGTCCTTCTTGGGAAATGGACCCAGGGGCCGGGCCAACAGGACCCGGCCTCGGAGAGTGCAGAGGGAGCGACACCCGGCCGGCTGGGAGGCCGCTGAAGGACGCTCTGACCTTGACGGCTCCCAAGCTCCCAGAGCTCACGCTGCTCCCAGGCTCTCCCCGCCGCGGCCCCGAAGGAGGGGTGACCCGCGCCCAGAGCCCC
>JAQQSY010004742.1:0-12118 GCA_028646535.1 Procyon lotor | reverse complement strand
AAAGTTTTTTACCCAAGGAAATGGTACAATGAGAACACTCCTTCCCAGAGAGAACTCTGTAGGAGCAAGAGGGGAGAAGAGAGCTGGATGGGAACATCTGTGACCCAGACCTCTGAGAGGACTGGACAAAGAGACAATGATGACTGTCCAGGGCTGTGGCCCTGGGAAGAAGACAAAGGATGGAAATAGAAAGCAGGTGGATGTGTGAGGGGTGGCGACAGTTCACGGATTATCATTTCTTTATGCTTATTTCATATTTCCCCTCCCCCATTACCATGGATCTCTGAGAACCAATGAATGGGCCGTAGATGGAAACAATTACAACACTGCTCCACATGGAGATACCATCCTTGGTCGCTCAGGCTGAGCCGGCCTCTGCTGACTGCCCACCTAGCAGGGAGTTCTGGGTTGGGGTCCTACAGTTGTTTTCAGTCCAGCAAGAAAGCTCAGAGAGCTCCTTATTGTGACACGGGATGAACTCAGACCAAGTCTTGCAAATACCTTCTGCTGTGGGAACGTACCAGAAAGAAAACGTACCCCCCAAAAAACTGAGAAAGTGGTTACACGTTTGCAAATGAGATGACTGTACAATGACTTGCCACTTACTATTTTTTAATTAAACGTTTATCATTTTCTAAGCACTTTGTTTACAGCTTGAGGAAACCCAATGACACAGGTATTACTGACCCCATTCTACAGAGGAGTACACTGAGGCCTAGAGAGGTCGTATGACCAGTTCCCAAGCCACAGCGCTGGGGAATGCTGGCTCTGGGACTCACACACAGCTTTAGCTGAAAGTACTTGCTCCATTCTCCATTTTGCCATAAGATGGCTATTTTGAATCTTGTGCTTTATCTGCGTACTAGCGATGCCGAATGAAGGGATTATTTTGGGGGCTTGCTTCTTCTTAAAAGGACTTGAAATGCTTTTGCCAAGAAAGGACAATAATGAGTTTTTAAAAAATGAAAACAGAAAAAAACTGAGCCCAGGAAAAGAGGAGAATGGAGATGAGGTAACATGGTGGGCATCAGATTTGCTAGAGCAGATTTCCTGTCAGGAAGAGCAAGAGAGCAGGGCGGGTGACAGTGCTTTCACGAAAGGAAGAGGAAGTAGACCCAAGCTCGTCAGAGAAGGGCAAGGCCCCGGTACAAATGCTTAAGGTTTCTTATGATGGACTTCACATCAAGTCCCTTTGGATATAAGTATCTTCAAGTCTTATGGCAATATCTTCAATTTTTTTTAGCAGTAAATGAAAGCACATTTCATATGTGGAGATTTTCATTTAATAACGATAATAACAGGGGGTTTGACCTGCAAATATAGTCCTGGGATATTCATTACATGAGCTCAACTACACGGTCTGAAGAGACACAAACAGCTGGGCAACCATTCACTCACAAAGGGACATCCACCCACACATCCAGGAAATTGGAGGCAGGTAACTTTCCTTTCCAAAAATGTCTATTGGTCACTGGAACAAATATCCACTGGGTGGCTTATCCTCATTAAAAGGCCTTAGAGGGGCGCCTGGGTGGCGCAGTCGTTAAGCGTCTGCCTTCGGCCCAGGTCAGATCCCAGGGGCCTGGGATCCAGCCCCGCATCGGGCTCTCTGCTCGGCAGGAAGCCTGCTTCTCCCGCTACCAGTCCCTCTGCTTGTGTTCCCTCTCTCGCTGTGTTTCTCTCTGTCAAATAAATAAAATCTTTAAAAAAAAAAATAAAAAAAAAAAAAAGGCCTTAGAATACCAAAATCCTTAAAAAAAATATTTTGGAGAAAAGACTAAGTATGAGTCTTCATTTATCACCTCTGCTGTCCATGGTCGGATCCAATAATGCCTTATGATCGTCCAAGTGCTCAACAAAGAAGCAATGGTCCACTCAGAATTCTACTTCTGGGGATCGATTTGTTCTCCCCCCCCCTTCAGCCTTATTGTGATATAATTGACACATGACTTTGTTTAAGGTACATGACATAATGATTTCATATACTGTGTATTGTGAAGTGATGACCACAATAAAGTTAGTTAACACATTTATCACTTCACGTGGTTGTCAGGTTTAGTTTATTTGTTTTATGGTAAGGACTTTTAGAGGTTTTGTTCTTGACATACACTTAAATAGGGCACAAGGATGCTCACATGAATATTATTTGTATTACACAGAGAGACAATCGAGATGTCCATCAATAGGGGAAAGTTTATTAAATTGGGTCAAACTGACATATTCTGAGATTAGGGTGAATTAAAAAGAGAGATTTGTATAATTCAGGCATTCTTTTTTTTCCCCAAATACTTTTATTTTATTTTTTCAGTGTTACAAGATTAATTGTTCATGCGCCACACCCAGTGCTCCATGCAATATGTGCCCTCCTCCAAATTCAGGCATTCTTCACCATCAATTATTCTTGATTTTAAAAATGTACATATACATAGTCACACACATATACATATGAAAGCAAATCCACATATCCACAGAAAAAGAAAGGATACCCACCATCCTGGTGGTTAGGTTTTAAAGTCCACTTATACAGTGTGAGATCCTACACAGAAATTTTTCTCTTAAAAATTGCTAAAGAAGACACTACAATTTCAAGATATTTTGGAGTAAGGACTATAGCGTTGGCTCGCTGACCTCAAATCCTGGGTCCATCAATCGTTAACTGTATCATCTTTGGCGAGTTGCCAAACCTGTCTGCCTCTCAATATCCTTCTGAAAAATGGAGATGATTTTATCTGGCTCGTTGCATTGTTACGATGATTAAATGAATTAAATTAGCTGATATACGTAAAGCGCTTAAAAGTACGCTTAAAACAGCACACAGTAAGAGCTATATACAGGTTTGTTAAACACATAAATAAATGAGGTCTAAATACCAGTTTTCCCTCCAACACTGCAAGAGAAACACATTGCTGAGAAGCACATGTACAACTTTACCCCACCCCCAAAGAGGGAATAGTAGGGGCACATCTCCCATCCCACCCCCAGGGTGGCACCCAGGCCACTTGAACCATCTAAATGGAGGTTTTCTTCCACTACTGTCCCCCTCGTCCCCCTTCCCACTTCTGGGTGGGCACCTTGCTACTCTGTTGTATACTTTGGTATTACAGGATGACCTGAATGTGAATGTACACATTACTCTGTAATTAAAGTGGGGGGAGGGAAGCTGTGCAGTGAGAGAGCTTTCTGAGTTTGCATATTACATGTGTTTTGGGTAATATTTTGTTTGTCATAGATTTCCTAAGCTTGGAAGATATTACATCCCACTGTATGTCACTTCCCCCTATGAAAGCCGAATCCCAGTGTTAACAATTCCACACAATCCTAGATCTTAAAATTTAAAAACAAAGTTACTAGAATTTAGCCTCTCAGAACCACAATTTCTAGCCTTTACAAAATGCTACAAAGAAACTGTGTTGGTATCACGTTTGGTTTTTCTTATGACTTGTAAATTTTCTCTCTTTATTCCAGCAGCCATCAAAAAGAAACTAGAAACTTTTTTTTTGGCATTGAACTTCACCACCACTTCCCAAACTGACTGCTTCAATTTGCATTGAGTTTTCCCAGCAACAAGTCAATTACTCATCCAAAGACTCATTGGGAGCTCTGAGATCTTTCTGTTAGCGACCTTTTGCCTGACCTTGCAATATCAAGTGGTCATTCTGGAGTTACTGGAAATATATATGCAGGAAAAAAGAGAAGAACAACCTACTTTGTCCCTAGCATTGCCCAGATGAGGAAAGCAAAGTCCTGATGTGAACCTGTGCCAGGTTATCAAAGGTCTTGGGTAAAAGCGAAACTTTGTCCATTGGCTTAAAAGTTGCACTTTTTTTTTTAAGATTTTATTTATTTATTTGTCAGAGAGAGCACAAGTAGGGGGAGCAGCAGGAAGAGGGAAAAGCAGACTCCCTGCTGAGCAAGGAGGCCTATGAGGGTTCCATCTCAGGACCCAGGGATCAGACCTGAGCTGAAGGCAGATGCTTAACCGACTGAGCCACCAAGTGTCCCCAAAGCTGCATTTCTTTAGCCACCCAAAGCTTTGCAGCCTCCTTGTGGAGTGAGTTTTATCTCTGAATTAGTGAGCTTAGAAAAACAGGAGCAAGGGAAAGGAAGTCCCAAGGGCTTAGAGATGGGTGGTAACAATCCCAAACAAAAGTGATCTTGAGCTTCCAAAGTAGGCTGAGTTTGGTTCAAGGGTTGTTCAGAGGAATGTATCCCTAAAACAATGTCCACGCCTCATGCTTGCATTCCAGGACCAGTTAGTTAACTTAAGAGCCTTACTTTGCCTGCCCAAATAGAAGCCTTTTCAACACCCTTTGATTGTTTTCCTTCTTACTTTACTTTCAGGAATGAGACTTCAAGAGATGTTTTCAGAGAAGCAAAGTCTACGTATGGAAAAGTCGCAATGTTTTCTTCAAGCAACCTATCAGAGAGAAAAGGGGTCCGAGAAGCCTCAGAAGTAGCCTCAGGACAGCAAAGGAGGAGAAAACTCCAGAACTAAACTCCACAATCAATTCCCTCAATTCCTACCTTAAATGGCTCTCTTTTCTTTTGCCCATTTTCCTAAATTTTTTTTTGAAGAAGATAAAATTGAAAAGATATAGCCAGACTTTCTTTACCTCGACAACTAAGATTTCTCTCCTTTGTATGTTATGGTAATCATTTTCAAATATTCTCGGTCTTTTTCTTCTGTGAAATCTCCCAGAAAACCATTGTGGTTTTTTTTTTAATTTATTTATTTATTTGACAGAGAGAGAGAGAGAGAGATCACAAGTAGACAGAGAGGCAGGCAGAGGGAGAGGGAGAAGCAGGCTCCCTGCTGAGCAGCGAGCCAGATGCGAGGCTTGATCCCAGGACCCTGAGATCATGACCTGAGCCGAAGGCAGAGGCTTTAACCCACTGAGCCACCCAGGTGCCCCCAGAAAACCATTGTTGACACAGTTAGTAAACTGGTAACCCAGTTCCATCTGGGTCCAGACCCTGGTTTTGACCAGTTTCTAATATGAGGCCCCTAAGGTTTAAATACCATATGTAACAGGAACAGTGTCTTGGGGCAATTAAGTTCATGTCATTTTGGTATCTGGTGATCCTAGCTCCAGCTGTTCCTCTGGGCTCCATATTAAGAGCAAATCCTTGACAACTCAGATCCCAGGGCTGCTCTATGGCGTGGATATCATCTCCAGTCTGAGAGGAAGGTTGGGCTCCCCCTAGAAGGGAGGGAGGTGGTGTGCTTTATAAGCAGGACTGCTTGAGTTATAAAATGTGACAAAAAGGAGCCTGAAGGAGCATTAGAAAGAGTATGAATGGGATAGAACATGTGTCCAAGGGAGCCACCCCCAACCACTTTTACTAGGAAGGGCCAACTGGGAAACTGGGGTTGGGGTGGGAAGTGGTTTGAAGAACATTTACTAGTTTTAGGTCCATATGCCTAGACCCTGCCTGGAGGAGGCCATAGATAGATCTCAAAGAGCCGCTGCCTCCCTCTTTGCTTCCCACCTCACAAGGAGTGAAGCACACAGGGTGGCTGTCTCCAGGCTCCCCTCACTCAGCTTGCTGAAGGCATACGAGGGCTCCCAACTTTTGGGGTGTCCCGATGTGATCTGTTGGCTTTGGGGGTGCTGTCAGGGTAACCGACCCCACAATCAGCAGCGCCCAGTCATGTGTCAGCAGACATATAAAGATACAAAGAACATGGAGAGAATCTGTGGCTTTTTCTCCCCAAACAGCACAAGAGAAACCCTTTATCTACTTGGGTACCATCTGAGAAGGGAGCAGGAGAAGACACGTGAAGGACGAAGCTCCTAAGTTGAAGAAGCGGCAGCATGATGGAAAAAAAGATTAAATTGGAAAAAAAATTCAAACCCTGTTGGCAAACTTCAGGCTGTTTTCCCACCTGCTGCTATTTAGAGGGATGAAGAGAGATAGTTAAGGAATGTGAAGGCCTTTTCCCCCTTTGTTTTTGCACAGCTCATTGCAGTGTGTACATTCTGCAAGCATGCTACATACAAGACGCAGAAGATTCTGGAACAACCGTGCAAGTATACTAAAACCCACTGAACTGTACACTTGGAAAGGGTGAATTTATGGCACATATCAGTAAAAAATTAATTCAAAAATATGCTCTCCCCACCCTCCCGAGGAGAGATGTAGTGCAGTACGGCTGGCTGGCTTCCTCCTCATTACATCTTCTTTACGTTTTTGTGATCTGATCTGATCAGATGAATCTGATACATTTTAATTTACCTTGTGCTTGCCAATGTCTTTACCCGGTTTGAAAGCATTCTTTTTTTCTCTGTTATATGCTGTAGGACATACACATAGCAGCAGGAAGACCCAGGTATTATGCACTTAGCTGTAACAGGAATGTGTAGCATAACTAATGTTAAGCCGATACTGAGATATTCTGAAATAATGATGCATAAAAAGAGCAAACTGACTGCATTTATCAGCACACTAATAAGCCCATAGAGTTTTAGTCACAGATTTTATTACAGCAAGTCCAAAAAACACAATTAAAGAGGTAGGCGAGGGTTTAAATACCTGACCGTTTGGAATCTAGAGCACAGAAGTTGAAGGGTAATTTGACTCCTGCCTGGAATAAGGCAGTGGATAATGACTGGTGCAGCAAATTAGGAACTGGGAAACAGGGCTGCTAGGTCCAGCCATGACAGTCCTGTAATTATGGACAAAACCACTTTCTTCTCTTGGCTCTAATTTCCTCACCATAAAATGAAATGGTTGGGCTTGGCATGAGCAAGTAAATGACACTATCTTTAACTTGACAATACATATTAAAGTCCTTTAAAATGCGTGCACTTCTTAACATTCCACTTCTAGCAATACACTATTCCTACAAAAATAACTGGTCAGTTACACAGAGCTCTTGTAGAAAAGGATATTTATTGTGGGACTGTTTCTTGTGGGACAGCTAAAGTTTACAACTGTGTATTAGTTGAAGTGGTTTTAATAGCTTAAGGGTATAACGATTCTTATCAAATGTAATTGTTTTAAAAGTTTTTGAAAGTTTCCATGATGCCTTTTAAGAAATGTTCTTTTTTAGGAGGGGAGCAGCAGAGGAAGAAGGAAAGAGAATGTTCAGCAGGCTCCACGCCCAGCACAGAGCCTGACTCCGGGCTCGATCTCACAACCCTGAGGTCACGACCTGAGCTGAAATCAAGAGTTGGATGTTTAACAGATTGAGCCACCCAGGCATCTCAAAATGTTCTATTTTTAAAAACAAGACTGTTGAATCTTCTTAGGACTATAACATTAGTATATAACTATAACATTGATAGTAATAAGTAGCTTAATTATTAAAAAGAACTCTGGAGAAACTGGATCATTTACTGGGTATTTGATGATAAGGAATTATCATCACTTTTATGTTGAATAATATTGGTATTAAATTTATATTTAAAACATGAGACTTTTCCTTGTAGAGATTAAAATTAAAATATTTGTAAATATAATTTTTAAAATTGTAGCAAGTAGTTTAAGTGTACGCCGAGATGTGGTTGTTTCTATAGTTTCCTAGTTCATTCCTTACTTTACTCATCCTTACAGTTTTAGGATTTTAAGCTAATTTCTAAAAATTCATCAACCCTGGTGACACGTTTTGTTACATCTGAGGTGCAAATCTCCTGCTTCCTTCTAGAAATTCCTCTACACATCCTCACTTACTTTCCACATCTCAGGATAGTTTTATCCCTCTGTGTCAAATGGTTTTGCAAATAGTTGCTGGGTCAACACATCCTAATTTCTTTTTAGAAACTAGAGCATTAGCATGTCATATGTGTTGGGAATGTTTGGGTCACTTGTAATTTCTTTCTAATGCCTCTAAATTTAAATTTAAGCTTAAATTAAAATTTTCTTTTAATTACAAAAACAAGGTTGGTACACCATTTGAAAACTAGCAAGAGAAACGTTAAAAAATGAATATGCTTTTTAAAAAGTGGACATAATATTCAAGAAGTTAAAAGAAACAAGTCTTCTGATAAATTGGAAAATTTGATAAATATATCGGATTGGCCTTTAGGCAACTGGCTTTTGGAAAACTGACCTAGAAGATGATACATCAACACAAAAGAATACTATTGTAGTTATTAAAATATTGTGTGTGGGGGGGTGCCTGGGTGGCTCAGTTGTTATGCATCGGTCTTCGGCTCAGGTCATGATCCCAGAGTCCTGGGATTGAGCCCCGCATCGGGCTCCTTGCTTGGCGGGAAGCCTGCTTCTCCCGCTACCATTCCCTCTGCTTGTGTTCCCTCTCTCGCTGTGTTTCTCTCTGTCAAATAAATAAAATCTTTTAAAAAAATATTGTGTATGTGTACAGGCAGAGGGAGAGAGAGAGACATAAAAAGATGTTCACAGTACAGGGGCACTTGGGTGGTGCAGTTGGTTAAGTGTCTGACTCTTGGTTCTGGCTCAGGTCTTTCGTTCCAGCCTTGCCTTGATTCTGAGCTCAGTTTGGAGTCTGTTTAAGACGCTCTTTCCCTCTCCTTCAGCCCTTCCCTCCTCTCTGTGCACACTCTATCTCTCTCTCAAATAAATAAATAAATCTTGAAAAAAAAAAGATATTCACAGTACATACAGCATGACAGTGTTTTTGTTGAGGGACAATGAGTAGTAAAAAGCATAGGAAGAAATATCCTAAAATATCACAATGTTCTCAATGAAAGGACTGCAAGTATTTTTGGTTTTACTCTTCCAAGTTTTAAATTTTCTATACACACACACACACACACACGCACATACACAATGCATTTTTGTTATACATATATATGTATTTTTATATTTTATTATATATATAATATGCAATGTGTACATATATATAAACTTGTACAAAAATGGAAAATATTTTTAAGAAATTTAAAACAAAATACATATAGGTCAATGGAACAGAACAGAGAGCCCAGAAATAAACTCATGCTTATATGGTCAATTTATCTATGACAAAGAAGGCAAGAAAATACAATGAAGAAAATACAGTCTTTTCAACAAATGCTATTGGGAAAACTGGACAGCTATATGCAGAAGAATGAAACTGAACCCCTTTCTTACACCATGCACAAAAATAAACTCAAAATGAATTAAAGACCTAAATGTAAGACTTTAAACCTTACAAAACTTCTAAGAGAAAACATAGGCAGTAAACTCTTAGACATCAGCATTAGCAATATTTTTCTGTCTTTCCAGGGAAGTGAAACAAAAGCAAAAATAAACAATTGGGACTACCTGAAGCTAAAAAGTTTTTGTACAGTGAAAGAAATCATCAACAAAATTAAAAGGAAACCTACTGAATGGGAGAAGTATTTGCAAATGATATATCCAATGAGGGATTTATATCCAAAATATAGGGCGCCTGAGAGGCTCGGTTAGTTAAGCGACTGCCTTCAGCTCAGGTCATGATCCTGGAGTCCTGGAATCGAGTCCTGCATCGGGCTCCCAGCTCCACAGGGAGTCTGCTTCTCCCTCTGACCTTCTCCCCTCTCATGCTGTCTCTCACTTTCTCTCTTTCTCTAAAATAAATAAATAAAAGTCTTTTTAAAAAATATCCAAAATATATAAAGAACTCCTACAACTCAAAACCAAGAAAACAATCTGATTAAAAAATGGGCAGGGGACCTGAAAAGACATTTTCCCAAAGAAGACAATCCAGATGGCTAACAGACACATGAAAAGATGCTCAACATCACTCATCATATCAGGGAAATGCAAATCAAAACCTCAATGAGATATCACCTTACACCAGTCAGAATGGCTAAAATCAAAAAGGCAAGAAATAACAAGTGTTGACGAGGATGTTGAGAAAAAGGAATGCTTGTGCACTATTAGTGGAATGTAAATTTGTGCAGCCACTGTAGAAAACAGTATGGAGATTCCTCAAATAATTTAAAATAGAAATGCCATATGATCTAGTAATTCCCCTTCTAGATATTTACCCAAAGAAAATGAAAACATTAATTCAAAAAGATATATGCACCCCTCTGTTTACTGCTTCATTATTTACAATAGCCAAGATATGAAAGCAACTGAAATGTCCATCAATGGATAAATGGATAAAGAAGTGGTGTGTACACACACACACACACACACACACACACACACACACAGAAGAATATTACTGAGCCATAAAAGAGAATGTGATCTCACCATTTGCAACAGCATAGAAGGACCTAGAGGGTATTATGTTAAGTGAAGTAAGTGAGACAGAAAGACAAATACCATATGACTTCACTTACATCTGGAATCTAAAAAATAAAACAAATGAACAGACAGATACAGACTCATAAATACAGAAAACTTGTGGTTACCAGAGGCGAGAGGGATGGGAGATAGGCAAAATAGGTGAAGGAGATTAAAAGGTACAAAATTCCAATTATAAAGTTAATAAGTCACAGGGATGAAAAGTACAGCATAGGAAATAAACAAATGAACAAACAAGAGAATCTGAACCCATGGCCTAAGATCTTTCAAACTCTGATAATCTGTGGGAGTAAAGAATTTGGAGAGGTTGCAGCTGGAATCATAGTCTTTGCTAAGAATTTAAACAAAAATAAACTGTCAATCATGAAGATTTTTACTAGACATAAGGAAAACTTCTCAACATCCAGGAGATGCACCTAAGTGGGCTCTGAAGAGATAGCAAGGGCTCTGTCAGGTGTCTCAAGAGGGGACAACCACTCAGGCCCCCATGTGAACAGAAGAAGCAATGTCCCCTTCTCTTTGACTCCAACAAAGTGGGGAGGTCTCAGGGAAGGGAGTTGGAGATGGTAGTAAGAGGCTGTGCAAAGGTCCTGTGGCTGCAATGAGGTGATGAGCAGAAAAGGAGCTGGTATGGCTGGAGAGAAGCAAGCAAGGGGCTGAGTGGTCAGAGGGGAAGCCTGGGTCCTGACCTTTTTATAACCAATGTGTGGTTGATGGCAAATACACCAGAGACAGGTAATATTCCCCTGGAGCAGTGTGCAGTAAGAAGCCTCACACGGCTGATCCTGATTTGCATAACTCTTAGTTGAGCAATTTCACACAGAGGAAGACAACAGGGGATTGCTGAAACAATGGGGTTTTTGGTTTTGTTTCTCTTAACAATAAAAGGGAACACACTGAAAACAAGATGAGCTCATGGAAACTTATGTATCATAGAAACTTATGTATCAAACATGTCATTTAAAGGACCAGAAGAGGAAATGAAAAGTAGAGTCTGAATTATGTATGCACAACCAACTAAGAAGCATCGACTTTGTGTCTAGCATCAGATTTCTGTGATCAAGAATTCTGCCACATATATTCAAACATACATAAAATTATGTATTTACATTCCACTTTAAGAGTTAAGGCAGCTTTACATAAATGCATGCAACATAATGCAGTCTACTATGAAATCAGAAAAAAAGTGAAACTAAGCCCAAGACATCTGAAGGCAGCTGAATATTACAGCACACCATAAGTAGTGGTACAATTGTAAATCTACAAAAATGTAGATTTTCTAGAGGTTAACACAAAGAAAACATGCCACGGATATAAATAAATCAGCAACTTCCTAACAGAATTTCTCAACCTCGGCACTACTGACATTTCAAGCCCAGAAAATTATTTGTTGTGGGGGCTGTCCTATGCATTGTAGGATAGTTTGCGGCATCCTTGGCCTCTACCCAAGAAGCTAGTAACATCCTTCTCCTCCACCTCCTCACGAGCGGTGATAACCAAAAATGTCTCCAGACATTGCCAAATATCCCCCAATGAAAGCCACATGGGCAGGAAATCAGATGTTTTAATTCCGGGCGATGACCTTAAGTATATTTTCTGTTACAGACTGAGGTAAAACAAAATCCTTTGTTAGTCAACAGTGCAAGGGGAGTCTGGGTGGCTCAGTGGGTTAAAGCCTCTGCCTTCGGCTCAGGTCATGATCTCAGGGTCCTGGGATCGAGCCCCGCATCAGGCTCTCTGCTCAGCGGGGAGCGTACTTCCCCCTCTCTCTCTGCCTGCCTCTCCGCCTACTTGTGATCTCTCTCTCTCTGTCAAATAAATAAATAAAATCTTAAAAAAAAAAATGCAAGACCGGTCTAATAACCCATCATAAAACTTCATGGGGATCCCCAGAAATCTTGTGCAGTTCATGTGTATC
>JAQQSY010004741.1:0-12119 GCA_028646535.1 Procyon lotor | reverse complement strand
CCACCACCACCATCATCATCACCATCATAATCATCCTTGTCACCACCACCACCACCATCATCATCACCATCATAATCATCCTTGTCACCACCACCACCATCATCATCACCATCATAATCATCCTTGTCACCACCACCACCACCATCATCATCATCACCATCATAATCATCCTTATCATCATCACCCCATCATCATCATCATAATCATCATTATCATCACCCCATCATCATCACCATCATAATCATCCTTGTCATAATCATCATTATCATCATCACCCCCATCATCATCATCACCATCATAATTATCCTTGTCATCACCACCACCATCATCGTCACCATCATAATTATCATTATCATTACCATCATCATCACTATCCTCACCATCACCATCATCATTATCCTCACCATCACCATCGTCATTATCAACACCATTACCATCACCATCATCATAACCGTCACCATCATCAGGACTAGAAGAAATCAATGTGTGGAGGCTCTAGGCCAGAACTGCAAATAAATAGGGAACTCAAGATGGAAGAATCTAGGACCAGCTCTGTCCAAGCAAATGAGAACATGCTCAGAGCATGGTGAGAGGAGTGGTTTTGGAGCCAGAGTAGGATGGAGAGCCAGGAAGAGGAGAGGGGTGGCAGTAGGCTCTGGTACCCTTCCTCTTGGGCCGGCTAACCACCTGGCCAGGCCCGGCGGGGCTCCTGAGTTTCAGAGCAAGCATGACTTGCACAGGGGGAGCCTTACACCTACAGCAGCCTTCTCCAAAACGTCTCAGCTGGACTTCATGTTTCCTGGAAGAAGGAAAAAATGTACCCAAAGGCAGCATGCAGGATTAGCAAGTGCCTGTGGGAATTGCGAAAAGGCAGACATTTGCTGAAATCCCAGAGATATACCCTTTACTTGCTCTGTGACCCGAGTCTCAAAACTCCCTCCTCAGCCCTCAGTTTCTGCACCTTAAAATGAGTGTAATAGAGTAAAATTTGCAAGTTCTTTAGTTGACTAAATGAGGTAGTAAAGCACAGACATCTATGTGCTAAAATATTCTCTTTTATTGAATAGTTAACAATAATATATAAAATCTAGTTTTGAAGGAGAGATCATGGGTATAAAATTGTCCTCCCCAAAAGGTGTGATTTGCTGATATTCCATTTGATGGGGCAGCAAAGTATAGAAAGAAGAGTCTCCAAAGCTAGAAAATCCTGAATTTCCTTATGGCCAGCCTATTTGGGAAAGGATTCATACACTACATACCCATTTTAAAGAAGATCTGAATTAACCAGCACTAACAGCTCGAGTGATCATTGGTTGTCGTTATTGTTTTGTTTTGTTTTTTGGTTGTCGTTATTGTTTTAGTGAGCCCCTCTATGTGATACGTGCTCCATGAGACACCGTCACTGGCTCTTTCATTCTTGAGAACTAGGTAGGTGAAATTATATCTGTTTTTAGAGAGGAACGGATTAGATGAGGCACTGAGAGATTGTTTTTTTAAATGTCTACAAATTCACACAACTGGAAAGAGCAGCACATGAGGTCTGGCTGGCTTGACAGATACAGACCTTTCAAGTAAACGCCAGCATCTTCAGGGTGTATACAGTTTTTGGTTCTGCACAATCACTTATGGAATATGTGGTCTGTTCTTAAATGCATGTGTAGTCCTTGTGAAATATTTAAATGACTGCAAGTAGGCATCTTCATGTTAGTCATGGGAGTCAGTTTATTGGGTTCAGGTAAAATTACATAGTTTGTTATTTAAAGGGACAAAGAAGCCATAATATACTGATTTTATGTACTGGTTGGCAGATTTTACATTTAATTTTTTTCTTCCTTTTTTTCCCCTTGACTCTCTGTCAATATAAACGTAGGCAATCTACTTATATGGTGCTGGCTTAATAAATAAAAAAAAATTAAGAATTGTGCACTACTTTTAAAGTGAACTATATGGGGAAAATGAGTTACATATCTAAAGTAGAGACTGAACTTCCTGATTTAAACATCGTACCTGTTGTCCATACTGATTTTCAAGTCCCCCACTCCACCGTGGTCACTATAGAAATACCAGTTTTCCTTCTGCTTGGGGATATCTGGGAATTAAAGGATGGAGATGGTGCCATCTTGTGTTGCCTTCCTTAAACGGTATTCAATTGCCCTCAAGAAAAATCAAAATAAATCTTCAAATTTCCAGCCCTTGGGTTTTACTAAGTAGAGAAAGCTCTTAGTTTCAGATAAATGCCTTCCTCTGCTCTTCAAAGGAAGAGGATTATAAATATATTTTAAATTCATTTAATGAATATTTAAATTAAAAATCCAATAAGCCTCTGCATAATAATTTTTCTTCATGCAGAAGAATTACTCTTTAAATCTGGAAATGCAGGAGTTTTTCACCTTGGTCTCATTGCATCAAAATATTATTTATTTCCTCCAGGAACTCAGGGATTCTTACTTAAAACCCTTCAGGCCTGTGAAAGACTAGTATATTTGGATTTGAAAAGTTGTTGGGAGTTGTGAGAGCAGAAAAGGCATGAGGACCTGGAACAGGAAGGGATTTATCTCTGCCCAATGTCTGGAGCCCTGTATGGTGTCAGGAAATTGGATCAGCCCTGTCCACGGGTGGTCCGCAGACATTTTTGCTGGAATATTCCCTAGAGAGTCTTACCAACCTGTACAACTTGTAGCTCACCTCAGTTGTGCATGACATTTTATGTCATTTAACTAGATGGAAGGGATGAAATTTCCAGCACATTGTAGAAATAAGCATCTGAGCACAAAACTGTAATACATCACTCTTTTAAATGTGTCTGATATCATCTAATTACCACAGAAATTTGATACCTATTATAATGAATTAAAAACCCTGAAACAGCTCTTCTTCTTAAGGTTTTATTTATTTATTTACCAATATTTATCAATTTATCAAATTTATTTATTTGAGAGAGAGAAAGAGAGAGGGAGAGCACAAGTAGGGGGAGAGGCAGAGGGAGAGGGAGAAGCAGACTTCCCGCTGAGCAGGGGGCAGATATGGGACTCTATCCCACGACCCTGACAGAGACCATGACCTGAACTGAAGGCAGATGCTTGACTGACTGAGCCACACGACGCCCCTCCTAGGGAAATTTTACATCATTTGTTTTCCTCTTTGAAGTTTAGTTTTTATTCACTTTCCTCAGAGAATTTTACCCTATAGTAATATTTGATGCATGAAAATCTCTTATTGATAACTTTGTTTCCTTTCTGCTATAGTCTACGTTCCCCCCACCCCCCGGCCCCAGAATTCATATGTCGAGATGTTAACCCCCAATGTGATGCTATTCAGAGGTGGGGTTTGGGGAAGTGATTCGGTCTCTAGGGTGAATCCTTCATCAGTGGGATTAGTGCCTTTATAAAAGAGGCTCAGAGGGTACCTGGGGGGCTCAGTCGGTTAATCATCTGCCTTCAGCTCAGGTCATGATCTCATGATTTGAAACAAAACTGTAAATTATTTTAAATATTACCTTAAAACCATGTAACCATAAGATTCTAAGAGTTTTAAAAATTTCCTTTTGGGGTGCCTGGGTGGCTCAGTGGGTTAAAGCCTCTGCCTTCGGCTCAGGTCATGATCTCAGGGTCCTGGGATCGAGCCCCGCATCGGGCTCTCTGCTCGGCAGGGAGCCTGCTTCCTCCTCTCTCTACCTGCCCTCTGCCTGCTTGTGATCTCTCTCTCTCTCTCTCTCTGTCAAAGAAACAAACAAACAAATAAATAAATCTATCTATCTTTAAAAAAAAATTTCCTCTAGCTTGTGGTATGATTCCATTTATTATTGTTACATAACTCATCAAAGCAACATAAATGGACATCGTTTAATTAAAACAAACAACTAAAATGCAAATATTGATAATTATCAAGTAACATTTATTTAAATGAATCTCTTAATAAGTGGAGGTTATTTTTTCCTGACTTAAATTTGTCTATCCACGTATGAGGGTTTCTCAGCTTGCATTCTGTTGACCTTTGAGGCCAGCTAATCCCTTGCAGGGGAGAGGGAGCTGCTCTCTGCATTGGGGATTTTTTTTAGCAGCAGCTCTGGCCTCTTCCACTAGATGTCAGTACTACATCCCCAGTTGTGACATCCAAAACCTGCCACTGGAGATGGCCAGATCTCCCCTGGGGAGTTTGCCTCCTACCAAGAACCCCTGCTGACTATTCAATTATGTCATTCTTCAGTTTTGTGAAAACAAACAGTTGGAAACACTGATTTTCAAAAGGATTTATTACCCGTGACTATAATCATTCATTTTCTCAGATTCTCATCATTAAACCAGAAGTAGTTATAACAGGACTTATAAAATAGTCATTAATTTTACCTGTTTTTTTCCTTAGAGGTACTCTTTTCACCTCAATAAATACAGAATTGAGAACAATCTGTATTGTTAAATTATAATAAATCTTTCCAAATGCTTCTTTTTTTTTTTTAAAATAAAAATGTGCCTTACATATGTTCTTGTCAAAACCTTGGATCATGTATAAGGCTTCCTGAGCAAATGGAAATTTCCACCATGTAACATAATTAGCAAATCAGCCCTCTTTTCAAAGTAATCAACCATGTCCAACTTCCTTTCTGTCAAAACAGTCGAATGAAATAGTTCAATTCAAATAAATGAGTTAATATGTGTTTCAAAGAACATCATAAGACCTACTAAGGAATAAATTACCATAGACATTTGTAAGACTGATTACCAAAAGCAGTAAAGGGCTAATATAATGAATTTATCCATTTTTATTATAGGTTATATAAACAAGAATAAATCTATATATCCTGTTATTATTTAATTTACAGTAATGCAATGTGATGTCTTGTATAAAATTGCTAGTTCTTATTAGGCAAGGGATATGATAAATGACATAATATTCTTTTCGTAACTATATGTGCTGGTGTTAGGCTTTTGGGAATAATTAATTAAGAACAACCTATAAAAATTCAGACATAACTCCATTAATTCCATTAGACATCATGGTCTTATTTTCCTCTTAATTTAATGAGAGAGAAAAGATACAAAACTAAAAATTAATCATTCCAGCAACCTGTATGTTTTATGTCTTATTAACGAAAAGTAGAAATTTTAAGATGACATTAGCATTAACATTTTATAAGGTGACATATGGTGGGATTGACTGTAATTTAAGTAAATCTAGTATCCCTTGTTGTGGTAAAGTAGGTTTCCATAGTTATTAGATAACACATCAAATCCCAAAGAAATCCCATAGAATTTTTTTTTTTTTATTTTGCAGGTATTAATTCGAAGTAATGTGGAAATTTGGTAGACCCAGACACCTGTCAGTTGCATTTAATAAAATCGGGATTACTAATGTGTATTGATTCAGCTGCCTGAAGATGTTCTTCTTTCCAAGTCATGACACCATTGGACTCTGTGTTTGAGACTCTTGGAAAAGAATTATTTGCATTGTGATACATGGGAAACATAACTTCTCATCCAACTTTTAAAAATTCTCCCTTTGCTTTGCTAGGAGACTTTCTGGAAAGGCCATTTCTAGTCTTACCTCTGCCCTAAATGGGGGCAGAGTAGGATCAAAGCCCGGATTGTAAGGTTTCGTTTTCTAATCAATTATCATTTTACATTCACTTCCAGTTTCTAAGATTTGTTGAAATTTTCTCTGCTGCTGTCTCATCCCCGCTCTGTTCGCCATTATGGGTGAATACCTTGATTTCAAGGTCCTCCTTGTGAGATTTCAACGTGAAAGTGCGTTGTGTGTGGTTACTCCATGGTGAATAAGCCGACCTCTCCGTCTTTCCAACCTTCCAAATTTAGATCTGATTTAACAAGCTGGTTTATTTCATTACTAACGAAGTCCTCTTCCCCGCACTTACAGTGGAGAGTTTGAGTTTTTAGAGCCTCACAAACCAAGGCTTTTCCGTTTCCTGCGTTTCCTGCACATTCTATCCGAGTAGATTGCCAACATATCATAATTCTTGAAATTGCTTTCAGTTTCTCTAAGTAAAAATCGTATCAACTGTATAAGGAGGACCAACAAACTCTTCTTTTTTTTTTTTTTTTTTAAAGATTTTATTTATTTGACAGAGAGAAACACATTGAGAGAGGGAACACAAGCAGAGGGAGTGGTAGCGGGAGAAACAGGCTTCCTGCAGAGCAGGGAGCCCGATGCGGGGCTTGATCCCAGGACCCTGGGATCTGACCTGGGCCGAAGGCAGACGCTTAACGACTGAGCCACCCAGGCGCCCCAACAAACTCTTCTTATGCCTTAGGGCAGGGGTTGGCAAACTAGAGCTGAAGGGTCAAATCCAGCTAGTCTCCTGTTTTTATGGTTTTATCGGGACAGAGTTACACCCGTTCCTTTCTGTGCTGTGTCTGGCTGGTACGGACCTACAAAGGCAGCGTTCAGTAGGCGTCACAGACTCTATGACCACAAGGCTGAGGAGATTTACTTTTGGCCTTTTCCCAAAAAACATTTGCTGGTCACTGCCTTATATTTGTACATGGTGCTGCCTGCTTGCTGGCCTAGTCTGTGCCAACCTGGATTAAGTCTATGTAGGAGATTTCAGATGCTACCATTATGACTTTGGAGGCTGTTTCTGACTCTAATATATTTCCCATGCTTTATTCTAGCCATATACATTCACATGTGTCCGACATATGCGAGCAAGTCTTTCATTTTGCAGCCGATCAAAGATTTGCTTTGATCAAGGGGATTTTCCTCCCAAGTCTTCCTTGAGTTAACAACCAATAGCACTATTGACTTGTATCCTATTTGTAGTTTGTTATTTATATGATTCATGAATGGAAAGAAATATTCATTCATTGTCTCCTGATGCTTGCTCTTTTAAATGTACAATTTGTACTTAGGGCTAACCTTGCCAGATTCACCAAATAAAAATACAGGATGTCTGCTTGGAGTTGGATTTCAGATAAACACCAGATAATTTTTTGGTAAAAGCATGTTTTATGAAAATATAATTCAAGTTTAACGAAGTGTCTTGTGTTTTATCTAGCAACCTCATTTGTGATTGAAATTTATAGCATAATGTTCACTACACTTCAATAATAATATATTTTTAAAATACCCTCTAATATACCCCAAAATAAAAAGTAAGAATAAGTAAGTGTATAGTATACACTTATTTTTCTAGTGTGGTAGAGCTCTGGGCACATAACAAAGACAAGGAGTTGACTTGGACTGAAGAGCCAAAAACTTTGAAGTTTTGGCTTGAAAACTTTCACAATGCGTGCCCTTGGGTCAATCAGTGCCATCCCTGGAAGAAACAGGTTTACACAGACAGTAGTGGAGTCCTTATTGGACAGGAATTACGTTACAACCCCAACTGATTAAATATTATCCATGCTTAGGCAAAACAAGGAAGGAACCCATGCCCTGGAGACAGAAAATTAACCCAGAGTCCAGCATGGGGTAGATGCTCCATGAATATTTGTTGAATGGTGTCTGAGTGATAAACACCCATGGAAGCAAAATCAAGAGATGGAGGAGTGTGCTGAAATTGGCACAGAGTAAAAAGAGTTGCTGGGAGGAGAGAGAGTACGCCCGGGGGGCTCAGTCATTAAGTGCGTGCTTTTGGCTCAGGTCAAGATCCCTGGGTCCTGGGATCAAGCCCCACGTCAGGCTCCCTGCTCGGCGGGAAGCCCGCTTCTCCCTCTCCCACTCCCCCTGCTTGTGCTCCCTCTCTCGCTGGGTCTCTTTCTGTCAAATAAATAAAATCCTTAAAAAACAAAAGAGTTGCTGGGTCTCAGTCACCATGTCTGCCAGGAACAACTCGGGTTCATATCTCCCTGAGTATTTTCATCCCCTTCCTAAATCTCTTCAACACAGTTTCTTACAGGGCACTCTCCAAGACTTTGGGTTTCAATTCGATGTTGGTGAAAGGTTTTTTTAATATATGTCTTGTCTTTTTCATTCATTAATGGCAGCTTCGATAATGCCCCACTCATAAAAATCATATATTCTGTAAATCCTACTTGGAAATATTTTGCATGGGGCTCTTCTTAGCAACCCTACTTGACATTTACCTTTAAGACTATTCATTTGGTAAATATCTAATTAAACCTGTAAGTTCAGAGGAAATAAGCCTTAGTTGGTCACCGGTGTTTACATTGCATTCCTTGAAAGCAGGCTTTGATCTTCCAGTAGTGGAATGAGGTTGTAACAGAAGGTTCTGGATAATCTAGAGATGATTATCACTGGTTCTTCTCCTCTCTTCCACTTTGTCAGCCTTTCCTGATACGTACTCTCCCAGATGGGGGACTTATTTGTCTTTCATAAGCTGCATGAGACACCCTCATTTTTATACTGAATCTATGACTTTCACAAATTATAGGGTTTGGTTTTATATATTATCCTTAGAGTAAAAATAAAGGATTATAGATATTTGTAACTACAGTTATTCATGGAAATCAGCTCAATAATGGAGGACTGTGTTGGTTTCATTGAGACTCTGTTTTGTTTATATTGAAATAATTTTGTGACATAATAATACATCAAATAAGATGCTCTAGAGGGTGATTTTAGGGAACTTAGGCCAAATGCTCTCCCAAGGGCTTACATGCAGTTTTAATAAAATTCAGCTAAACACATAATCAGATGTTTCTCATATATTTTCAAAAGCCCCATATGGTTTGAAATGCCTGCCAGATTTCTCTGTTTTGATAAACAGAATGACATTTATTTAAACAGTTCTGAAAAATAACTTCGTTCTCTATACCCAGGAGAGTTAATGAAGTCCCTATTTTAAGCAATGAAATGCCACATTAGCCTGGACCTATCCTATTGGTGATTCTGATTTTATCTCCCAGATGTCATTCCGGAGAGAACCAAAGTATACTAATCTTTAAAAATGTAAGGGTTTTAAACCAAGGATGGTTGATAGCAAGTGTCTATGACCTCAGTGAACTGGTTTGTACTGGTTTCTTAAAAAATGATTTATTACCTGTTGCCCATGAAATGTTGTAGGCTCCAAAGAGGTTGTTAGCTTTACCACATGGCATCCAATATATTTATCATAAATCCCAGTTAATACAAGTCCAGACAGAGTGGAAGGGATGAGTTGACTAGGAAAATGACTGGCCCTGTAGACATTGTTGGGTGGTGTTAACATATTTTCTACACTGACTCTATGGGTCATTGCACCTCCTTATTTAGATAGCCAGGAACTTTAATGGAACTGAAAGTCCCTGTCCTTGAAAAATGGGCTGTTTTTGTTTTGTTTGGCATTTTCCCTGTCAACCTTCCCAATTTCTGAGCATTGCTTTGACAGCCCTGAAGTTTGGATTACATACAGTAATATATACAAAGTAAGGAAATAATTAGATTGCATGATACGTTTTCATCCTGAAAGCCACAGCTGTAAAAAAGTCCTGTAGTTTCCCCCCGTCCTCTCCTGCTGATGGCGACTTAGCCAGACCTTGGGAGCAAAGGGATAGGGAAGTGCCCACGCTAGTCCCTGTAGCTCTGCTTCTCCTGTCGTCCCCCGTGTGGAACTGTGTGGTTTCACAGGAAGTCCAGTGGCACAAAAGCTGTTTCCCAATAAAGTACAGAAAGACACCTTCCACGTCAAACCAAGCACCAAATACTTAGAACTGTGTGTTGTTGCCCGCTATCGAAGGAAATCTGCCTTCTGTCTACTCTCTATGAAACATGGGCAAGAAACTTCATGGTACCAGCATGTCTGGGACTTGGAAGCTGGATTCATGTTGCTGGGGCCGAGGGCAGTCCGAGATAATAAGCTCTGCGTGGCCCCTCACAGAATGTATGCCCATGTTGGGTTACTGGACGAGGTGCTGCCAAGGCTCTCAAAGTGTGTCCTCTCCTCGTGGCTTCATTTCTGTAAAGCTGGGCGCTCGCACGCTTCATTTCGGGATTTGGCTTCCATGTTTTCCTTATATTTATCGGTTTCACCCCTTTGAATGATAAATTAGCTTAAATCATGCTACTGAGTCCTTATGAGACGCTTCATCATGGTAATACTACTTATTTTACCTTATACCAATAGTTACTTAGGTTATGCCAATTCATTCGCTACCTTTTTTAATATCTCTTAACTATTATGCTGGAACTTTCCTTTCAGTACTCAAAATATCTTTTTTTTTTCTGTTTCAACCATATTTTTATTTTTCAAAATATCTTTTCAAAAGTATCATGCTACGTTTTGATACAAAGAACCCTCATTAGGTAGTTTTTGGTAATTACTAAAATTAATACTCATCTCATCAAGATGATTTCTGCATTCATACAACGGAGCAAGTTTCAAAAATAAACAGACCTAACTGTATTTTCAAATAAGTACTGGCAAGGCCATCTGCTAACAAAGATTGAAGTTCTCTATTTTAAAACTACAGAATAAAATACCTTTTTTAAATTTGAGATTGCCTAGGACATTAAGGGGAGAGGAGGGTGTGTCAATCTTGGTTGCATTAGAGGACACACAGATATTGGAGCTAGAAATTCCTGATGGAAAGATTTGATATCTGACTCAAACACAATGCTGTTCACCAATCAGAGTCTGGCATCTGGATGAGGTGGGGTGATCTTTCTGCTTTCCCCTGGAACGAACGGCCAGAAAGGGCTTTCAGGTGATGCCTATTAATCAGCACCCACCTCCCAACCCTACGCTCAGTCTGACAGGTGCACCGTTGTTATTTGCTTCAGTTTCCTGGCTCCTGAAAAGCTGTGATGCTGTTGGGGAGAAATTCATAAGTGAGTTTACATTTAAAAGCAAGAATGTTGATTGTCTAGATTTTGTAGACTGTAAAAAAAAAATAATTTTCAGTAATTTCATAAGAAGAGAGGACTAGATCTGTACAAAAGGGAGCCTTTATTATGCAAACACAGCTCTCAGAAACAAATGAAAAACTTAACAGTGTGAAATAAAGATAAAGGGTGGGAAATCATTCCAAGAATCTCCACATATGAACACATTTTTTTTTTAAAGATTTCTTTATTTATTTAAAAGAGAGACAGCTTAGGGAGGAGGGGCAGAAGGACAGGGAGAGAGAGACACAATCTTAAGCAGACCCTGCTGAGCAGGGAGCCGGATGTGGGGCTTGATCTCACGACCCTGAGATCGTGACCTGAGCAGAAACCAAGAGCTGGGGCGCCTGGGTGGCTCAGTTGGTTGGGTGACTGCCTTCAGCTCAAGTCATGATCCCGGAGTCTGAGGATCGAGTCCCATGTCGGACTCCCAGCTCCACGGGGAGTCTGCTTCTACCTTCTACCTTCTCCCCGCGCGTGCTGTCTCTCACACACTCTCTCTCTCAAATAAATAAATAATCTTTAAAAAAAAAAACCAGGAGTTGGACACTCAACCGATTGCACCACCCAGGTTCCCCACAAACACAGTTTTTTATACTCAAACATATGACTACATTGCTGAATTTAAAATAACGGAATATGTTGCACAGAAAAATGTTTTGCAAATCTTATGAAAATGAATAACTGAATAGAATTTTCTGCTCACAGTCATTTCTTACTTATCTTTGTAACAAACTTTTCTTTTGTAATGTGAATAACAGATCCGTTTTTCATGTTGTCAAAGGCGCTTGACTTTTAAGAAATCTTCCCAACACTGATGAGGTAGTGTGTGGGCTTTTACTGTTCTTTACCAAGGACTGATCTTACATCATGCCTGAAAACACTGAAACACAGCTCCAACAGGTAGGAATGTAAAAGACATATAATGAGTTAACACTCCTTGTATCTTTCCAATAAATCTTTCCAAACCAGAATATATATTTATATATTATATAGTTATATATTTTTATTTATTATACATATTAATTGAATTTTAAAACAAGCAAACATGGAGGAAAAATAAAAATACACGAATATTTTTTTCCCAAATATGTTTCTTTTATTTTTTCAGTGTTCCAAGATTCATTGTTTATGCACCACACCCATGGTGTGCTCCATGCAATACGTGCCCTCCTCAATACCCACCACCAGGCTCGCCCAACCCCCCACCTCCTCCCCTCCAAAACCCTCCGTTTGTTGCTTAGAGTCCACAGTCTCTCGTGGTTCATCTCCCCCTCTGATTTCTCCCCATTCCCCCTTCCCTTCCTTCTCACAATGCCCTCCATGTTTTTCCTTATGCTCAG
>JAQQSY010004740.1:0-12120 GCA_028646535.1 Procyon lotor | reverse complement strand
GGACCTGTATGATATAAGACACTCCAGCCTGCCCATCTGAGTCCCAGCCACACCCCTGTCTCACAGCTATCCCTTGGCACCATCTCAGACCTATGATGGTACCTGGAAGGCGGAGTCAGCCATCAGAAGGACAAAGCCGGAGCAGAGGTCCACGCAGATCAGGAAAATGTGTTCCTGGCCACTGGGCAGGGAATTCTGGGGTCCTTGCCGATGAACACGGTCTAGAAAGGGCATGTGAGCTCTAGGTGAACTGGTCCCCTGGGATTCATTTAGTAGACGAGAAAACTGAGCCACAAGAATAATTTGGGAAGTGATTTTAACCGGGTAAGTTAAGTAACTTGCCCAAGATCACACAGCTAGGAAATAGCATAACTGGGATTCAAACCCATTGCTCCATACTCAATCACCACACTATCCTGCCTCCCATGGTTAAGTGGAAATTCCTTAACATGGATTAGCTCCTGTATATAGAGCTGATATCACAAAGAGACCCAAAACTATGGAGGTTCAAAAAATGAGTAACTCATTTATGTCTCACAAAGATGAATGAACAGTGCAGGTAGAAGGCAGATCCACTACACCAGGTAATGGAGAAACCCAGGGATCTCTTCAGTGCTTCCTCCCCACC
This sequence comes from Procyon lotor, assembly GCA_028646535.1. NCBI lineage: Eukaryota > Metazoa > Chordata > Mammalia > Carnivora > Procyonidae > Procyon > Procyon lotor. Next base: position 11,492 of record JAQQSY010004740.1, on the reverse strand, counting down.
CCCTTAGGACCGGAGTATCCAAAGTGTGATCCCTGACCAGCAGCATCAACATCTTGGAAATGTGTTAGAAATGATTCAGACCCACTGAATCAGAATTTTTGGTAATAGGGCCCAGCGATCTGTTTTAACGAGCCCTCCAAGGGACTCTGATGCTTGCTAAAGTTCAAGAACCACTGCCTTGTGATGCTATCCTTGTCTGAGTGGATGACATCATTTCACCACTGCCACATCCACATGCCAGCTGGCAGAGATGAGGAAAGAAGAAAGAGGGGCAACCAGCCTCCTGAACTGAAAAGTTCACATAATGTTTCGGAGTACGCCCCAAACAGTGACAGCCTCAGTCACACAGCTGCTGCTTGCGGTGGGAGAAGCTGGGCCGTGCTAGCTGAGTGATCGATCACATGTCCCGCCAGAACCCGGAAGGGTGGGAGAAAGGGGAGAGCAGACAGTGGGCAGTAGAGGGAAGCTGGTTACCAGGTTCACCCCGGTTTAAACCTGCAAGTTTAAAATAAGGCTGTTATCACTTGGGCCCTTTAAGCGTGGTGCCTTGCGCATACCAGCTTTTTGAGATTCTTTGAAATGCTTAATCGCTGAGAAAAAGAACTCTTGGCTCTGAAATATAAAATGTAAAATATAAAAATATAAAAAAGAAAAGTTTGAAACAGAAATTAATAAGCTATTAAAGAGTCAACTGCACATTATCAACAATAGCCAAACTGTGGAGCGAGCCTATCAACTGATGAATAAAGATGTGGTAAATATATATATATAAATATAATATATGACATATATAGCTCCATCCATGTCATTGCAAATGGCAAGATTTTGTATTATTATTACACATATATTTATGTAATGTCATATATAAAGAAGATATATAGATCATAATGTCATATATATGAATAAAGAAGAGGTAAATACATAATATATATTTATATAATTACATATGTCATATATATGTCACATTTATATATATTGTATGTATACAATATATATTGACATATATATGTCAATTTTTATATATTACATATATGTGTGTCGTATATGTCACATATGTTTATATATATGTCATATTTAAACATATATTAAATATTTACCACATCTTCTTTATCCATATATATGATATATATATCTTCTTCGTATATATATTACATTACATAAATATATATGTAATAATAACATGAACTCTTGCCATTTGCAAAGACGTGGATGGAGCTATGGAATATCATGCTGAACAAAATAAGGTAGTCAGACAAAGACAAATGCCATATGATTTCATTCCACTCATGTGGAATTTAAGAAACAAAATAGATGAACATATGGGAAGGGGGAAAGGAAAGAGAGAAACAAACCACAAGAGACTCTTTTTTTTTTTTTTAAGATTTTTTATTATTTATGAGAGGGTGAGAGCAAGAGAGAGGGGAGCCCAACGCGGGCCTGCTCTCACAACTGCGAGATCCTGACCTGAGCCAAAAGCAAGAGTCAAACCCTTAACCAACTGCACCCCCTAGGTACCCCATAAAGAGACTCTGGACGATAGAAAACAAATGGGAATTTGATGGAGGGGGGTGGGTGGGGGATGGGCTGCACGGATGGTGGGGACAAAGAAGGGCACTTGTTATGATGAGCACCGGGTATTGTATGTAAATGATGAATCACTGAATTCTACTCCTGAAACCAATATTGCACTGTATATTAACTAACTATAATTAAAAGAAAAAATTTAAAAGATAGTCAACTGCAAATTAACTTAAGGTGCGATTGGGCTGCATTTTCATGTTTGATATGACGTGTGACCTTAGGTCTGCACAGGTATTAAAACAGCCCTACATACTTCCCCTCCATAACCTCTGCCATTCTCTCCTCTCCAATCCATCTCTCCCTCCCCCGGCCCTGCACCAACCAGACTGTGGACCTGCCTTCCTTGAGTGTACCTCAGTTTCTCCTCTTGCTCCGCACTAGTCGTGTCCATTCGTTCACGGCTGGCCATTCCCTGGGCTGCCTCTTTGCAATCTGCCCCACCCCCCTTGCCTAGCTAAGTCCTACTCATCTTCCAAGTCTGAGTTCAGACTTTACCTCATGTGAGGAGTCTTTCTTGCCCCCCATGATGGGTTGTCCAGCTTGTGTGCCCCAAAGCCCAGGCATATTGCTGCCACAGCCAGGCTCCCCAGGGATTGGTTATTCTCTCTTCAATGATAACCTAGTCAAAGGCAACACTCTCTTTTTGGTGAGAGTGCCTGACATGTTGTAAACACTGAAACATTTGTTGACGGAATAGGTCCCTTGGGAACCTTTGATATGTGGGCTCAAGATTTCAATCTCAATTACTTTCTCAAGAGTTACAACCAGGAGTCAGAGTCACGCAGCATTGTTATTACTGATCTTTTAAAAATACTTTAAAAGCTTTATATAACCACATCCTCATGCTTTATGCCACCAAATTATTTTTAAATAGAGGTTTTGTTGATAAAAACCCCGCTCATACAACCCCACATCCACCTCTGACAGGATCCAGTGTGTACTTTTCCTAGTACTCAATTTCAAAATCCACCAAAACAAGCTCTAGCAACTGTCTCACATAGTCTGGAAAAACCAAAGGGTGAGTAGCAGCAGTGAAAAATTGCTCATTTCCTGTGCCTTCCCCGTCTGCTGTTAGCCAAGCCACAGAGCAACCTCACTAAGCACGACGCCAAGACCGTCTAAAATCCCATTTCAAACCTCAGCTGTTATTTCCTCAGATCTTGGTCTCTCGGTACACACACAACTGAGAACCACGTTGGTATAAGCTTCTTTAGACTGTAAGAGAGGTTTTGCAAAGGAACAACAGCTTTAGGTTGCTTTATGACCCGATTTAGGAGTCATTCACCTGCATGAGAGCATTTACCATTAGAAGAAAACTCAATGGTAGAGTTTGTAGAAGTTACGCATTTATAAAATCATGGCGCTGGAAATAACCTGAGATACCTGAGACTTTGTAATGGTGGTTCCCAACTTTCTTCCGCCCTGTCAGACCTGAGAAAACACCTCACCTCACCTCACCTCAGAAACAGCAGTTCACTCCAGTGGTAGTGCTCCCCATCAGGTAAGTACCACAGAGTATGGTTCTCAGTTGGGGGCCATTTGGCACCCCGAGGGGCCATCTGGAAATGTCTGGAAGCACTTTTGGTTGTCACACGTGGGGGCAACGAGTGTCACTCCACCTGATGGCTACAGACTAGGGATGCTGCTAAACATTTCGCAATACACAGGACAGAATCCCACAACAAAGAATTATCCAGCTTAAAATGTAGGCAATGTCCAGACTGAGGGAAACACACCCCGCCCCCCACCCCCACCCCACCCCCGCCCCAGAGAGGTTAAGAGCTCGGGGTAAAAGCCAAAACCTGTTTGTAGTTGGAGGCAAGTTATTTCACCTTTACAGATCTCAGTTTTCTCATTTGTAAAATGCAAATAATGTCACCTACCAGTAAGGGGGGCGGGGCGAGACTCTTTTAATGATTAAATTTATGCAAACAGGTTCACAGAAGTGGCCTGTGTGTGAGTGTGTCACACACACTAAAGACAATGGTGATTCTCAATGGAGGGGGGGAGTCGAGGGCATAAAGTGGCTCCCAAAAAACAATCTGGAGGGAGTGTGGCCTTACAAAACCTAGATTTAGATAAGCCAGTTTTCCAGTTCTGAGTCACCACCACAGGCAGTCCCTCTAAGAATTTTAAGAAAACTGTGATCCTCCCCAAATTTGCACACAAACATGTATTTGTACATTTTTCTGGAGAAGATTAAATAATTATTTCAGCTTCTCAAAAGAGTCTATAATCTCAAAGGGTTAAGAATCATTGATGTCGGGGCTCCTGGGTGACTCAGTGGGTTAAAGCCTCTGCCTTCGGCTCAGGTCATGATCTCAGGGTCCTGAGATAGAGCCCTGCATCGGGCTCTCTGCTCAGCAGGGAGACTGCTTCCCCCTCTCTCTCTGCCTGTCTCTCTGCCTTCTTGTGATCTCTCTCCCTCTGTCAAATAAATAAAAAAATCTTTAAAAGAAAAAAAAGAATCATATATGGTTACCCCAAATCATATACATGGAGTGACCGATCTATGTCTGAAACCAAGTTGTCCCGTGAGACTCATACAGGTATCCCCACTGAAGTGGGCCACGAGATGAAGGCAGTTTATAAACACACAAACTAACATAATAAACACAAAGACAACTCCTCCTTCTAGCCCTATCAATTTATAAAACCCAAAATTTGTCTTTCCAGAGTGAGTTGAACAGAGTTGAACTTCAACTCTCCTACACCAAGATCACCGGGGTCTGGATCAGAGCTACTCTCTGGGCCCAGAAATTTGACTCTAACAAGGGCCCCAGGCAACTCTCTCCTACACTAGTATTTGAGAATCACTGAAGCAGGGGCTTTGGAGACTGATCATGTTAGTTTTTGAGTGTTGATTTGTAAAGTTGCCAAAGCATTTCTTTTCTGAACTACATTTTCAGCTTTTCCAGGAAAACCAATTCAAACTAAAATTGCTTTGGCTTGGTCTCTGTCCAGAAGTGGCTTTTTTTCCAGTAAGGGTCTAATATAGTTTATTTTTTTTAATGTGCTTAAAAAATATTTCTGTCTGGTAGAGAAAGGAACTGGATGGAGACCATCCAGTTTCATGTTTTCAAGCATTTAGGAATTATTTTAGATAATTGAAGTGAGGAGGTCAAATTACTTTGAAAGAATTCCGTGTGTGTGTGTGTGTGTGTGTGTGTGTGTGTGTGTGTGTGTGTGTGTATTTTCTCTTATATCACTGATGGGGAAAAAGATCATACACTCTTCCGTACTTGGCCACAATCATTATTATCCTTAATTGGAGCTAAACAGGAGTGAGAAGATAACAAATGAAATATGTTAAGAAAAATCTGAGAAATTCTTCGTGTGATTTTAAAGTCTAAATTAGATTGATCAGGAAACAAATAAGACAACAGGAGCTCCTGTCCTGTTTCTACCTCATTGAGACAACCAGTGGTGGTTAGAAAAACTAATATATTCTATTTTTCTCATATCAGAAATAAGGAGCCTGCTCGGGAAGCAAATTGGCACTGTCAGTTTCCAGCAGCCTTTTCTCAGTGTAGTTTTTTATTCTATAATCCTTGAAAAACGCCCCTGAATGCTGGGCACACCCTCCTGAGCCCGTGTTCAATGCCTCTCATCACGCAATTTAAGAGTTAAGGACATTGCCACATTTGGGACTGCATATCCACTTACATGTGCTTCCAACATCATAGATAAAATCCAAACTCTCATGCTTGCCTTTTGTTGGGGTGTGGGTAGGCGGAGACTGTGTGTGTGTTAAGCACCCTATGAGCACTGCCTCATTTCTTCCTAACCAACCCCCCAACAGTCACATCTGATGGGGAAAAATACACGCGTGCACAGTTCCAGTCTGCAAAGGGGCCGCTCCAAAGGTCCAGCTTTCTCCAAGTCGGGTACAGCAATACTCTCTACCATCTTTTGGTCATACTTGCTGGACCACATTGTTCTCCGGTACTATCCCATAATATCTTTGTCTGGCTATACAAGTGTAGTGCACTTCGTTTTGTACAATGCCCAGTAAACCCCTTACTCATACTTTTTTGGGGGGGATTAAGACACCTCCTACTATCCTTTACCTGATTTCAAAGAGAGGTGCCCTGTTCTTCTGTGAGCTCGATTCCCTCAAACTATTAGGTATGGCTTATAAGTCTAGAGGTGAATGTGAGTCCCTTCCCCTGGGTACAAACTTGGAACGGAAAATCCACGAATGTCTCTCCGGGTGACTAAAGCTGAAGCTGTGGCCTGTGGCAGCTGTCAGTAGCCATGCTATCTGCCAGGCAGAGAAAGAGATAAGGGATTCCTGCTGGTTTGAAGCTCCTGGTTCCAGCTGGACCTGAAGTCCAGTCACTTCCTAGTCCTTGGGTTCTGTAAGCCCCTGTATCTTTCACAATCAAAAAAGACCAACTAATACATGATCATATAATTTCCTCAACTGGATTGTGAACTCCTTGCAGACATGATGAGGGCGTGGAGAAGATACCTTCTCGTCCTTGTCCTACTTCTTTTTATTCCTTCACAGTTCCCAGCACAATCCCTTGAACGAGATATTTGTTAACTGATAGATAAGAGGGTACTATTAAGTCTATAGTATCTCAACCTAAATGTCAATTGTGAAAGCCACCCTAAAGAATCAAAATCTTGTTTTATTTATTTATTTATTTAGAGAGAACTCCAGCAGGGGAGGGGCAGAGGGAGAAAGAGAATCTTAAGCAGGCTCCATGCTGAGCATGGAGCCCAATACAAGGACCTCTGTATCTCATAACCCTGAGACCACGACCCAAGCCAAAATCAAGAGTCAGACACTTAACTGATGACTCACTCAGGCACCCTTAAAATCATATTTTAAAAAGACAATGGCAAATGACTAGAAAGCTTGACTTTCTTCTCCCAATTTCTTAACCCTGGTGTTTACCAGGGATTACTGGAGAAGTTTTTTTAAAAGAAGGAAGGATGGCAGGGAGAGAGGAAGGGAGGCAGGGAAGGAAAAGCTTAGAAAAACAATGTCAGGCTTAATGCTCCACTTTCTGGTTCAGCCAGTCTGGGGTAGGGCCTTGGAGCCACTATTTTTAAAACCCTCCCCAAGTGATTCTAATGCAGTCAGAATGAAGAATCATAGTTCCATAGGAAACTCACTTTACAATTGTTTTAATATTAAATTTACAAACATCCTTTAAATACAGCCAGTTGAGGAAATGGACAGTCTGGAAGGTTATATTCCTACGGAGTTAGAAAATTATTCCTCTCTTAGTGTTGTCCGTTTGTGGGAAAGCAGTAAGGGTTCAGCAGTCAGCTCATTCTGTCCTACAAACCATCTTTTCTCCTCTTGGTATCACCTTAATTTTAGAAACAGAGCATGCTGAGGTGGTGGGAGCCACACTACCAGACGGTTCCACTGGTCTGTTTCTTCTCATTCTCCGCCAGATGAGCACATTTGGGTTTTTAATTGGAAAAAAGGTACCAATATTTACTCCTCCACCCCCTGCTGCCTTCAAAACCATCTCAACACATGCTCCTCCTGTGTAAAGTCTCCTCTGACCACATCTTCTCTTCACGTTTTATCCCATTCTCGCTCCACCCGTGAGAACACCAGCATTTCCCAGGACAAGACAACCTCAGCATGGATGGCCATTGTTTAGGTGTCTGCACTCCTCAAAAGAGGAACTTAACTTTGTATCTGTAGTCCTCAGTAGCTGCTCACTAAATTTGGTCAGATGAATGAAGAATAAAATAGCAATCCACAGTCAACTTTCCAGTGTCTGGGGGTCCACGTGAATTACTTTCTTTGATTCCTTTCTCACTGTCTCAATTCTTTCTAGACATTCAAAGACACCAGAGGCAGCAGCCCATTAAACTTTCCCAAACCCTTTTTGATAAAGCCTCTTCAAAGGCTGCTCCTAGCAGGAAGCTGTCTCAAACCAGGCTTCACTCAGATTTCTACATCCAATGGCTAAGAATCTACCCAAGAAAATGAAATCTCTGTCGCACATATTTCTGAAGCCCTCAGAGAAAATAGGGAAAAGGTAGAAGTCAAGTGAAATCAAAGGGGCTCATCTGTACCTATTATGAGTCAGGTACCTGAGATAGAGTGACAAAAAAGCAGACGTTAATCAAGGATGCCAGCTCAGTGAGGGGGAAAAATTACACCTCACCAAATACAACATATGACAAGGCTTCCTGAAGAAGGTGGAAAGTAAACTGACCACCAAATGACTGACAACATGTGGCAACTAAAATATGGAAGCAGAAGCCTTAAAAGGTAATTCAAAAGAGGGGACAAGGCCCTGTTTTTGCCCAGCCCGTCATTTGGAACACTGGGCATGTTTGTGTAGGAACAAGAAAACACGGAACATTCCAGATATTCAGACAGAGTCATTATTTAAGTACAGAACATGCTTTCGGAAAAAAGATTGGGACGTACGATCTGTCAGCACAATTCAGGTTAGCCAATTTGAGGGATTTAAATATTTTTCTCTTATAAACCTCCGATTTCTTTTTACAAGAATCATATTTCGTCTTAAAATAAAAGTAATATATTGAGTGAAAAACCACAATTTGTGCTTTCCATAAAATATGTTATGAAGTAGAATTCCAATTATAATAGAGTCAGGTACATTAATGCATAGTGTTTAAGCCCATCGAAACGCAAAGAATGATACAACTTTGAAAAGAATTGCCCAGGGTTTATTATTAAGACAATGTTGAAATTCATCTAAAGAATCCCTTAACAACCACAGCCTGATTATTAGATGCTGTTCATTGTTATGTGAGCACAGAAAGGGCAGCTTTTTCTGAAGCAGACCACAAAGGTGCAGGGCCAGTTGCTGTGGAAATCTCAAATCTGAACTTTCTGCCCTTTGGCCAACTAATCCTTTCAATGCTACAGTAAAACAATTTTTTTTTTTTTTTTTACAATTTTAAGAATTGCATTTTCTTACATCAGGTCCCAGGGTATGAATTCTTGGACTTTTTAGATTCTTCTTGCTAGCTGAGAATAAGCAAGAGATTATTATTTTATATATGTCTTGAAGGCTCCTTGCCCCAAAATGTGGTCTGTTTTCAAATCCATAGCTTTGAAAAGCCATTGTGTTTTAACCTTTTTCTGGGTCTAACGATGTGTACACCAGCCCGAAGCTTTAACATGCTGAGAGCTATCTTGCTTGAGATGTTTCTGGTTATTTTATTTTGATGTGCCCTTTCACACCCATCAGACTGACTACATGTCAGGAGCTTGGCTTTGCCGTTAAGGCCATATGTAAATCTGGGCTGGACCACTTGCTGGTTCTACGACCTTGGGCAAGTCATTCACTTCTCCACATCCGCTCTCTCCACCTGAAACCTCTCAGTGCTGTCTAGCGAGATAACTTATGCATTTACTTATAGATTTATGGCATCTTAGTGCAGTGTCTGGCTTATAATAACACTCAGAAAAACATATTGTTAACATTCCTCCAAGGCGGGGGTGACTTAGTGGCTCAGTCATTTGGGCGTCTGTCTTTGGCTCAGGTAATGATTCCAGGGTCCTGGGGTCAAGCCCTGCATTGGGTTCCCTGGTCAGCGAGGAGGCTGCTTCTCCCTCTCCTACTGTTTCCCCCCACCACCTGTGTTCTCTCTCTCTCTCTCTCTCTTTCTCAAATAAATAAAATCTTAAAAAAGATCTGTAGATGCCAGGTTGGAATTGTAACGGGGATCATTTGGGCTGACAAAATGTCCGGCTCATAGATCTTTTCTCTAGAATATTCTTGGGAATTTTGACTTGTACAACAGCTGTCCAGGGTAGCTCAACCCTGGCGAAATGGGAAGCCTGTGGGCATCTGTAACATTCTCTGCACAAGCGGCTCTGTTGATTTGTTGAAAGTGTTTTAAACTTCTTTATTTTGGGTGGCTCAGTGGGTTAAAGCCTCTGCCTTCGGCTCAGGTCATGATCTCGGGGTCCTGGGATCAAGCCCCACATCGGGCTCTCTGCGCAGCAGGGAGCCTGCTTCCCCCTCTCTCTCTGCCTGCCTCTCTGCCTACTTGTGATCTCTCTCCTTTCTGTCAAATAAATAAAATCTTTAAAAAAAAAAAAAATTCCCCAGGGGCACCTGGGTGGCTCAGTCAGTTAAGCCTCCAACTCCTGGTTTTGGCTCAGGTCATGATCTCGGGGTCCTGGGATCGAGCCCCACATCATACTCTCTGCTCAGCAGGAAGCCTGCTTCCCCCTCTCTCTCTGCCTGCCTCTCTGCCTACTTGTGATCTCTCTCTCTGTCAAATAAATAAATAAAATCTTTTAAAAAAACAACTTTATTTTATGTTTCTGTTTTTTTAATTTTTGAAAATCCAGGTCTTTTTAAATTTATTCTTAACTTACTTTAGATTATTCCAGCTCATCCTTTTAAATTTTCAGTTCCTAAGAGCCTTATGTTTTCGCTGTCTCATTCTTTACGTCATTTTAAGCAGCTTCACAATTTATATCAGTGTTTTATCATTTTAATTTCTATTTTTATGGCTTTAAGTGTACCTTTTTTAAAGCCTCACTGTTGTATTTATTTTTATTGAGGTTACTATTGTTTAGCTTTAATTTTTTCAATTACTTTTTTAATATTTTTGAAGTCGTGATATTGTTAAAGCTGTATTAACCTTTTTTTTATTTCTTTCACTTATTAAATAACAGGTAACTATTAGGAGCAAAATTTTGAGACTAGTTTATCTCTTAAAGGTTAAGATAAAGATAAAGATTCAGGACGTTTCTCCTACTCCAGTTTTCCCTGAGAGGAAACCACTTTTGATTTTATCCACTTAGAAACAAAATAAAGGAGAGCTTAGGAGGCTCGGTTGATTAATCGATCTATCCTTGACTTCTGCTCAGGTCATGATCTCATAGAGCCCCATAATGCCCGACTCTGTGCTCAGAGTGGAGCTTGCTTAAGATTCTCCCTCTCCCTCTGTCCTCCTCTCTGGCTCTCTCCTAAAACAAAACAAAACAAAATGAAATGAACGAAAGGAAATTAAAGGAAACAAAGCAAAACAAAACAAAACGAACAAACAAAAAACCCCCAGAAAACAGAACTTTGGCCCATCTGGACCCAAAAGGATGGCATTCCTTTCTACTAGATCACAACTCCTTCCCTCCACAAAGAAGTCTTCAGAAACAGGGACTGTGAATCAACTTCATAAAGTAAAACTGCACATTCATTTAAATGGGCTTTGATTACTACAAAATTAGCTAAAATACAGTATACAGTAATATGTTTACTTGGGACACCTGGGTGGCTCAGTTGGTTAAGCATCTGCCTTTGGCTCAGGTCATGATCCCAGGGTCCTGGGATCCAGCCCTGCATCAGGCTCCCTGCTCAGTGGAAAGCCTGCTTCTCCCTCTGCCTGCTCTGTCTGTAACTCTCCCTGCTTTTGCGTGGTCTCCCCGACAAACAAATAAAATCTTTTAAAAAAAAGAATATGTTTACATAGCGGGTGTGAGACCGGTGTTCTTAGAAAGGCCTGTTTCCAAGGTTGGCCTTGGCTTCCTCCTGGAAACAGCTTCCTGCCCTGACTTCAGACTTCCCCCATGTTAATGGCAGTTCGCTGTGCCCAGACTGCAAACTCTGAGGTTTATGCAGAACGCCTGCTCTCCTTCAGGAAGCCTGGAATTTTGGTTCGTGCTAATCAGAGGGCGCTCATAGGACCAGCCCCCAGTAAGAACCTTGGTGATCAGTCTTTAATGAGCTTCCCGGACACTTCACTTGTGTTGTCACCACCGGTTGCTGGAGAATTAAGCACATCCTGTGTGATTCCACTGGGAGAGGACTCTTGGAAGTTTGCACCTGGCGTCCTCCAGACCTTACTCCATGCACCTCTTCCCTCTGCTGATTTTGCTGTTTTCTTCTGCTGTAATAAATCTTAGCTGCAAGTGCAGACATATGCTGAGTCATGTGCATCCTAAC
>JAQQSY010004739.1:0-12120 GCA_028646535.1 Procyon lotor | reverse complement strand
CACCCAGGCGCCCCCATTTTCTTTTTTTAATCAGAGAGAGAGCCACAAGCAGGGGGAGTGGCAGGCAGAAGGAGAAGCAGGTGGCAGGCAGAGGGAGAAGCAGGCTCCTTGCTGAGCAAGGAGCCTGATGCAGGACTCAATCCCAGGACTTTAGGATTATGACCTGAGCCAAAGGCAGTCACTTAACCAGCTGAGCCATCCAGGCGTCCCTAACCAATCCTTTTTTTTTTTTTTAACTCAACAGAAAACATTTAATTAAAAGTAGATATTTAGTTTGCAAGGATAATTCTTTTTTTTTTTTTTTAAAGATTTTATTTATTTATTTGACAGAGAAGAGAGATCACAAGTAGGCAGAGAGGCAGGCAGAGAGAGAGGGGGAAGCAGGCTCCCTGCTGAGCAGAGAGCCCGATGCGGGGCTCGATCCCAGGACCCTGAGATCATGACCCGGGCCGAAGGCAGAGGCTTTAACCCACTGAGCCACCCAGGCGCCCCTGCAAGGATAATTCTTAATCATATTTCACTTGATCTCATTTTGACTTAATTTTAGGACTCACTACAACTTTCAATTCTTGAGATTTTTTTAAATTGAAGTATAATTAACATACAATGTTATATTAATTTCAGATGTACAACATATTGATTCAACAATTCTATGCATTACTCAATGCTTACCATGACAAGTGTAGTCATCATACAATATTAATACAATGTTATTGACTATATTCCCCATGCTATACTTTTCATCTTCATGACTTATTTTATAACTAGAACTTTGTACCTCTTAATCCTCTTCACCTATTTTGCCCATCCCACCAACCTCTCCTCTGACAACCACCAGTTTGTTCTCAACATCAAATAAACAAACAAATAATCTGATTAAAAATGGGCAGAGGACCTGAATAAACATTTTTCCAAAGAAGACATACCAATAACCAACAGAGAGATGAAAAGATGCTCAACCTCATTAATCATTAGGAAAGTACAAATCACAACCACCATGAGATATCACCTCACCCCAGTTAGAATGGCTAATAAAAAAAAGATGAGTGGGGTGCCTGGGTGGCTCAGTCAGGTTGCAGATGCTTAAGCATCTGCCTTCAGCTCAGGTCATGATCCCAGGGTCCTGGGATCAAGCCCCACATCCGGCTCCCTGCTCTGCGGGAAGCCCGCTTCTCCCACTACCATTCCCTCTGCTTGTGTTTCCTCTCTCGATGTGTTTCTCTCTGTCAAATAAATAAAATCTTAAAAAAAAAAAATTTTAAAAAAAAGATGAGAAATAACAAATGTTGGCAAGGATGTGGAGAAAAGGGAGCCCTTGTGGACTGTTGATAGGAATGTAAATTGGCACAATCATTGTGAAAAACAGTAGGGAGGTTCCTCAAAAATTAAAAATAGAAATACCGTGTGATCCAGCAACTCTGCTACTGGGTATTTACCCAAATAAGTGAAAAATACTAATTCAAAAGGATGTATGCATCCCTTTGTTTATTGCAGCACTATTTACAATAGTGAAGATATTGAAGCAGCCCAAAGTTCCATTGATAGATGAATGGATAAAGAAGATATGGTGTGTATATATAATTCACATAACATTAAAATTACCATTTTAAGAAAACCAAAGCTGGTAGCATCAGATTTCCAGACTTCAAGCTACATTACAGAGCTGTAATCATCAAGACAATATGGTACTGACACAAAAACAGACACATAGATCAATGGAACAGAATAGAGAACCCAGAGATGGACCTTCAACTCTATGGTCAACTAATCTTCAATGAAACAGGAAAGAATATCCAATGGAAAAAAAAGACCGTCTCTTCAACAAATGGTGTTGGGAAAATTGGACAACCACATGCAGAAGAATGGAACTGGACCATTTTCTTATACCATACACAAAAATAGACTCAAAATTGATAAAAGACCTCAATGTGAGACAGGAATCCATCAAAATCCTAGAGGAGAACACAGGCAGCAACCTTTGTGACCTCAGCCCACAGCAACTTCTGGCTAGACGTGTTTCCAAAGGCAAGGGAAACAAAGGCAAAAGTGAGCTATGGGGACTTCATCAAGATAAGAAGCTTTTGCACAAGCAAAGGAAACAGTTGACAAAACGAAAAGACAGCCTACAGAATGGGAGAAGACATTTGCAAATGTTTCAACAGATAAAGGGCTAGTATCCACAATCTATAAAGAACTTATCAAACTCAACGCACAAAGAACAAATAACCCAGTCAAGAAATGGGCAGAAGACATGAACAGACATTTCTGCAAAGAAGACATCCAAATGGCCAACAGACACATGAAAAAATTGCTCAACATCACTTGGCATCAGGGAAATAAAAATCAAAACCACGATTAGATACCACCTTACACCAGTCATAATGGCTAAAATCAACAAGTCAGGAAACGATAGATGTTGGCAAGGATGTGGAAAAAAGAAACCCTCCTGTGCTGTTGGTGGGGATATAAGCTGGTGTAGGCACTCTGGAAAACAGTATGGAGGTTCCTCAAAAAGTTGAAAATAGAGCTACCCTATGACCCAGCAATCGCACTACTGAGTATATATTCCAAAGATATAAATGTAGTGACCAAAGGGGTATCTGCACCCCAGTGTTTATAGCAGCAATGTCCACAATAGCCAAACTATGGAAAGAACCTAGATGTCCATCAACAGATGAATAGATAAAGAAAGTGTGTGTGTGTGTGTGTGTGTGTGTGTGTGTGTGTGTGTAATGGAATACTATGCAGCCATCAAAAACCCCTCAAATCTTGCCATTTGCTACGATGTGGATGGAACTAAAGGGTATCATGCTAAGCAAAATAAATCAGTCAGAGAAAGACAATTATCATATGATCTCTCTGATATGAGGAATTTGAGAGACAGGGCAGGGGGTCATGGGGGGTAGGGAGGGAAAAAATGAAACAAGATGGGACAGGAGAGGGAGAAAAACTGTAAGAGACTCTTAATCTTAGGAAACAAACTGAGGGTTGCTGGGAGGTTGAGGGGGGTATAGGGTGGCTGGGTTATGGACATTGGGGAGGGTATGTGCTATGGTGAGTGCTGTGAATTGTGTAAGACTAATGATTCACAGACTTGTACCCCTGAAGCAAATACCACATTATATGTTAATAAAAAAAAAATAAAAACAATATTCATGAGAGGATCTTGGGAAGATGGCAGAGTAGGAGGACCTTAAGTTCACCTGGGCCCACATTTACAACTAGATATTATTCACGTCCATGTAGATAAACTGGAGAGCAATCCGAAATCTGGTAGAACAAACTCCATAACTAAATGTAGAGAACAAGCTGGGTCCAAGAGGTTGAGAAGGGCAGAAATGGTGGTCAGGAGCTCCCCTCAGTAGGGAAGGAGCTGTGGCATGGAGAGGAGGAAAGATATGGTCCCTTGCACCAGGGAACCCACACAGGGAAGATGAATTCCTATAACATTTGGCTTTGAAAACCAGAGGGGCTGAATTATGTGAGTTTGTATAACCAGTGGGTCTTGGAGCCTGTAGCTTTAAAAGTCAGCTGGCTTAGTGTTGGGCAAGCCAGGAGGGTGAGTGATAGCTGGGTCCCCACCCTTAAAGAGATAGTAGCCTATGGAGAGGCAACATAGAAGCAATAGTTTGCACAATGCCTAGGGCAAATGGGAGGAAATCTGTTCATACTGGTTTCAGACTGTGTTGGAAGATTTCTCTGGGACCAAAGGAGCTGGAAGGTGCCATTTTCCTCTCTAACCCCAGCATAAACACAGAGCCACTTGTGGGAAGGTGCACTATACAAACACCTGACCTGCTAGAAGTGTGCCCCACACATGTGTTCTCCTGAGGACTTCCCCACTCTAAGCTACCAGCCTCAGTCCTGGGCTAAGTGCAGATTTTAATGTGCTTGTACTCTGTCCACATGGCAAATATGCCCCTGGCCACCACCACACATTGCACCCCAGACCACCACAGCCATTGTGCTTCAGGGGACTGGCTTAGGACTGTTGGCTCAGTGCAAATTTTGCTAACACCCTGTCTTGCCCCTGAACCCTCCTGTGGTTATGCTCCCTAGGAGCTGGCCTGCTGGGTTCTCGCTAACATTACAGAGAACAAGCACAGCCCACACAGGCAGAGAGTCAGCACAGATGTCTGAACTGAAAGAAAAAGCAACTCAGACACAACAGCAGGATGCAAGCAATACACATAAGAGAATCCCCGGAAGTGCCAGGTTCTGATGAACAGGGGACACTGCCCTGCAGGGCACTACAGGACCTCTTCTTCATTAAGCTTTTAAGAGCAGAAGATGTAACTAATTTGCCTAACACATAGAAACAGACACAGAGAGGTAGACAAAATGAAGAGACAGAAGAATGTGTCCCAAATGAAAGTACAAGACAAAATCACACCAGGAGATCTAAGCAAAACAGAAATAAGTAAGATGCCTGATAAAGAATTTAAAGTAATGTTCATAAAGATTCTCAATGGACTTCATGAGAGGGTGGAGAATATCATTGTGACTCTTGACAAAGAGATAAAAAAAATAACATATCAGAGATGAACTCAATAAGTGCAATTAAAAATACACTAGATGAGGGGCACCTGGGTGGCTCAATCAGTTGAGCATCTGACTTCAGCTCAGGTCCTGATCCTAGAGTCCTGTGATAGAGTAGTGTATCGGGCTCCCTGCTCCGTGGGGAGTCTGTTTCTCTCTCTGCCTCTGCCTTTCTCCCCACATCCCCCATCTCTCATGAATAAATAAATAAAATATTTTTTAAAAATAGACTAGATGAAATAATAATAGACTACAGGAAGCAGAGGAACATATAAGTGACCTGAAGGATAGAGTAATGGAAAGTAATGAAGCTGAATGGGTGAGAAACAAATACTGCATAATGAGAATAGACTTAAAGAAGTCAGTGACTCCATCAAGCACAATAGCATTCACACTATAGGATCCCAGAAGAAGAGAGAGAAAGGGAAGCAGAAAATTTATCTGAAGAAATAAGAGCTGAAAACTTCCTGAATCTGGGAAGGGAAACAGAGATCCAGATTCAGGAGGCACAGAGATCCCCCAACAAATTCAACCCAAAGAAGGCCACACCAGGACACATAGCAATTAAAATAGCAAAAAACAGTGATAAAGAAAGAATTTTAAAGGATGCAATAGAAAAGAAGACAGTTACATACAAAGGAAACCCCATAAAGCTATGAGCTGATTTTCCGCAGAAACTTTGTAGGCCAGAAGAAAGTGGCACCATATATTCAAGTACTGAAAGGGAAAAATCTGCAACCAGAAATACTCTATCCAGCAAGGCTATCATTCAGAATAGAGGAAGTATAAAGAGTTTTCCAGACAAACAAAAGTTAAAAGAATTCATGACCATTAAACCAGCCCTACAAAACTATTAAGGGGGACTCTGTGAGTGGAAAACAAAAACCATAAGTAAGGAAGGAAACTAGGAAGCATAAAAGCAAAAAATTTAAGTATATCTGTAAGAATCAGTCCAGAGAAGTGCAAAATAAAAGGATGTAAACTATGATACCAAATATCTGAAACATAGAGGGGGAAAGAGTAAGAATGAGTTCAAAATTAGGCGACTATCAGCTTAACATAGACTGCTATATGCAGAAGATATTATATATATAAACTGTATGGTAGCCACAAATCAAAAAACAGTAATAGAAATGCAAAAAATAAAGAGTAAGGAATCCAAGTATTTTCCTAAAGAAAGCCAACTAATCATGAGAGAAGAGAGCAAGAGAAGAAACAGAGAAAAACTATAAAAACAACCATAAAACAATAACAAAATGCCAACAAGTACACACATATCCACAATTATATCTGAATGTAAATGGACTAAATGCTCCAATAAAAAAAATAGGGTGGTGGAATGGATAAGAAAATAATGATCTATATGCTGCCTACAAGAGACTCATTTTAGATATAAAGTCACTTCCAGATTGAAAGTGAGAAGATGAAGAAATATTTATCATGCAAATGGAAGGGAAAAGAAACCTAGAGTAGTGATACTTGTGTAGTAAAAATAGACTTTAAAACAAAGATTGTAACAAGAGACAAAGTAGGGCACTATATAATCATAAATGGTACAATCCAACAAGAAGATAAAACAATTATAAATATTTATGCATCCAATATGGGAGCACCCAAATACATAAGACAGTTAACAACAAACAAAGGAACTAATCAATAGTAATACAATAATGGTAGGGCACTTTAATACCCCACTTTCATCAATAGATAGATCATCCAAACAGAAAAATCAACAAGGAAACCGTGGCTTTTAATGACACATTGGACCAAATGGATCTAACAGATATATTCAGAACGTTCCATCCTAAAAGAGCAGAAAGCACATTCTTTTCAAGCATACATGAAACATTCTCCAGAATAGATCACATATTAGGCCACAAACCAAGTCTCAACAAATTCAAAAAGAGCAAAGTCATACCATACATCTTTTCTTACCACAATGCTATGAAACTAGAAATCAACCACAAGAAAAAACCTGGAAAGCACACAAACACGTGGAAGTTAAAAAACATGCTACTAAACAATAAGTGGGTCAACCAAGAAATGAAAGACAAAATTTAAAAAAACACATAGAGACAAATGAAAATGTTACATAAAAATGAAAACACAATGGCCCCAAATCTTTGGGATGTAGCACATAGAGACAAATGAAAATGTTACATGAAAATGAAAACACAGAGGCACTTGGGTGACTCAGTGGGTTAAGCCTCTGCCTTCGGCTCAGGTTATGATCTCAGTGTCCTGGGATCGAGCCCCCCATCGGGCTCTCTGTTCAGCAGGGAGCCTGCTTCCCCTTCTCTCTCTGCCTGCCTCTCTGCTTACTTGTGATCTCTCTCTCTGTCAAATGAGTAAATAAAAAAATTTTTTTAATGATCTTTTTTTTTTTTTTTTTAAGTTTTTTTATTTATTTGACAGAGAGAAACACAGCGAGAGAGGGAACACAAGCAGAGGGAATGGTAGCGGGAGAAGCAGGCTTCCTGCTGAGCAGGGAGCCCGATGCGGGGCTCGATCCCAGGCCCCTGGGATCTGACCTGGGCCGAAGGCAGACGCTTAACGACTGAGCCACCCAGGCACCCCTAAATAAAAATTTTTAATAAAAGAAAGAAAGAGAGAGAGAGAAAGAACGAAAGAAAGAAAGGGAAAACACAGAGGTCCAAAATCTTTGGGATGTAGCAAATGCTGTTCTAAGAGGGAAGCAAGAAAAATTCCAAATAAACAATCTAACCTTACATCTAATAGAACTAGAAATAGAACAACAAACAAAACCCAAAACTAGTAGAAGGAGGAAATAATAAAAATTAGAGAGGAAATAAGGAAAATAGGAACTAAAAAAACAATAGAACAGATCAGTGAAACCAGGAGTTGGTTCTTTGAAAATATCAAGATCAATAAACCTTCAGCCAGACTTGTAAAAAGAAAAAAAAGGAGGGCTCAAATAAATAAAATCAGAAATGAAACCTTAGAAAAATAACTGACACCACGGAAATATAAAAGATTGTAAAAGAATATTATGAAAAATTATATGCCAATAAATTGGACAACCTAGAAGAAATGGATAAATTCCTAGAAACATATAACCTTCCAAAACTGAATCAGAAAGAAATAGAAGATTTGAATAGACTATTGAATTGAATCAGTAATTCAAATCGAATCAGTAATCAAAAAATTCCCAGCAAACCAAAGTCCAGGGCCAGATGGCTTCACAGATGAAATCTACCAAATATTTAAAGAACAGTTAATACCTATTCTTCTTAAACTATCCCAAAACTTAGGAAAGAAAGGAAAGTTTCCTAATTCATTCTATGAAACCAAAATTACACTGATCGTAAACCCAGATAAAGACACTACAAAAAAAAGAGATTTTCAGGCCAATATCTCTGATGAACATAGATGCAAAAATCCTCAATAAAATATTAGCAAACCAAATCCAATGATACATTTAAAAAAATCATTCAGCACTATCAAGTGGGATTTATCCCTGGAATGCAAGAGTGGTTCAATAATTGCAAGTTAATCAGTGTGATACATCACATCAATAAAAGAAGGGATAAAAACCATATGATCATTTCAATAGATGCAGAAAAAGCACATGACAATTTATAACATCCATTCATGATTTAAAAAAACCTCAACAAAGTAGAATTAGAAGGAACATACCACAGCATAATAAAGGCCATGTGTGAATACCCACAACTAACATCATACTCAATGGTGAAAAACTGAGAGCTTTTCCTCTAAGGTCAGAAACAAGATAGGGAGGTCCACTCTTATCAATATTATTTAACAGTACTGGAAATTCTAGTCACAGCAATCAAACAAAAGGGAGGATTACAAAGCACCCAGATTGGTAAGGAAGAAGTAAAACTTTCACTCTTTGCAGAGATACAATGGATAGAAAACCCTAAAGACTCCACCAAAAACTGCTAGAACTGATACATGAATTCAGTAAGGTTGCAGGATACAAAATCAGTGTACAGAAATCCATGCCATTTTTATATACTAATAATGAAGCAACAGAGAAATTAAGAAAGCAACCCCATTTACAATTTCACCAAAGATAATAAAATACCTAGGAATAAACTTAATCAAGGGGGTGAAAGACAGATACTCAGAAAATTATAAAACATTAATGAAAGATATTGAAGACAATACAAACAATTGGAAAGATATCCCATGCTCATGGATTGAAAGAACAAATGTTGTTAATTAACAATGTCCGTACCACCCAAAGCAACCTACATGTTTAATGCAATCCCAGTCAAAATACCAACATTTTTCACAAAACTAGAACAAAGAATCCACAAATTTGTATAGAAGCATGGAAGACCCTGAATAGCCAAAACAATCTTGAAAAAAGGAACAAGTGTACCTAGGTGGTACAGTCTTTTAAAGGTCTGACTCAGGTAGTGATATCAGGGTTGTGAGATCAAGCTCCACATTGACTCCACTCTCAGCTCAGAATCTGCTTAAGTTTCTCTCTGCCCCTCCCCTACCTCTCTGTCTCTCAAATAAATAAATCTTTAAAAAAAGAAAAAGAAGAACAAAACTGGAGGTATCACAATTCCAGAATTCAAGTTATATTGCAAAGCTGCAGTAATCAAAACAGTATGGTCCTGGCACAAAAATAGGCACATAGATCAATGGAATAGAATAGAAAGCCCAGAAATAAACCCATGTTTATATGGTTAATTAATCTCTGACAAAGGAGGAAAGAATATGCAATGGGAAAAAGACAGCTTCAACAAATGGTTTTAGGAGAACTAGATGGCTACTTGCATAAGAATGAAACTATATTATTGGCTTAGACCATACACAAAGAAAATTCAAAATGGATTAAAGACCTAAATGTGAGACCTGAAACCATAAAAATCCTAGAAGAAAGCAAGGCAGTAATTTCTCTGGCATTGATGATAGCAATATTTTTCTGGATATGTTTCCCGAGGCAAGGGAAACAAAAGCAAAAATAAACTATTGGGACTACCTCAAAACAAAAAGCTAAAAAACAACCTAACTGAATGGGAGAAGATATCTGCAAATGACATATCCAATAAAGGGTTAGTATTCAAAATGAATAAAGAACTGATACAACCGGGGCGCCTGGGTGGCTCAGATGCTAAGCGTCTGCCTTCGCTCAGGTCATGATCCCAGGGACCTGGGGTCGAGCCCCGCATCGGGCTCCCTGCTCGGCAGGAAGCCTGCTTCTCCCGTTACCATTCCCTCTGCTTGTGTTCCCTCTCTCGCTGTGTGTCTCGCTGTCAAATAAAAACAATAAAAAAATAAAAGAACTGACACAACCTAAAAAGCAAATAATCCAATTAAAAAATGGCTAGAAGACATGAACAGACATTTCTCCATAGAAGACATACAGATGGCCAACAGATACATGCAAAGATGCTCACCATTACTCATCATCAGGGAAGTGCAAATCAAAACCACAATGAGGTATCCCCTTGTAAAGCATAAGAAACAACAAGTGTTGGAGAGGATGTGGAGAAATAGGAACTCTCATGCTCTGTTGGTGGGAGTGCAAACTGGTACAACCACTGTGGAAAACAGTATGGAGTTTCCTCAAAAAGTTAAAAACAGAACTACCCTATAATCCAGTAATCACACTACTGGATATTTACCAAGAATATACAAAAACACTAATTCAAAGGGATATATGCACCTCTGTGTTTATTGCAGCACTATTTACAATAGCTAAATTATGGAAGCAGTCCAAATGTCCATTGACAGATGAATGGATAAAGATGTGGTATATATGTGTATATATATATACACACATCTGCCTACTTGTGATCTCTCTCTGTTTTTGTAGCAGTATAATACACACACACACACACACACACACAATGCAATTAATTCAGCCATAAAAAAGAATGAAATCCTGCCATTTGCAATAACATGGATGGAGGTAGAGAGAATGATGATAAGCAAAATAAGCCAAAGAAAAACAAATACCATATGATTTCACTCATATGTGGAATTTAAGAAACAAAAGAGCAAAAGGGAAAAAAAGAGACAAGCCAAGAAATGGACTTTGTTTTTTTAATTTTATTTATTCACTTGAGAGAGAGAGAGAGAGCGAGCATGAGCGGGGGTGGGGAATGGGGGAAGAGGAGCAGAGGGAGAGGAAGAAGCAGACTCCCTGCTGAGCAGGGATCCCGACATGGGGTTTGATCCCATGACCTGAGCCAAATGCAGACACTCAACTGATTGAGGCACCCAGGTGCCTCTAAGACATAGAATCTTAACTATAGAGAACCAACTGATGTTTACCAGAAGGGAGATGGATTGGGGGATGGGTGAAATAGGTGATGGGGATTAAAGCGTACATTTATCATGATAAGCACTGAGTAATATATAGATTTGTTGAATCACTACATTGTACAGCTGAAACTAATATAACTATATGTTGAATAACATATAACTATATAATATAATATATTTATTATATATAATATATATATTATATATTTATTATATATTTATATATAAATATATATTTATATATAAATTTTATATTTTATTTATTTTATTTATTTATAAATTTATTTATTTATAAATTTATTTATTTATTTATAAATTTATAAATTTATAAATTATTTATAAATTTATATATAAATTTTATATTTTATATATATAAATATAATATATTTATTATATATTTATTATATATAATAAACTAATATAACTATATGTTGAATCACTACATTGTACAGCTGAAACTAATATAACTATATAAATATAACTAATTTAACTATATGTTAACTATACTAGAATTTAAAAATTTAAGGAAAAGGGGCACCTGGGTGGCTCAGTGGGTTAAAGCCTCTGCCTTTGGCTCAGGTCATGATCTCAGGGTCCTGGGATCAAGCCCCACATTGGGCTCTCTGCTCAGCAGGGAGCCTGCTTCCTCCTCTCTCTCTGCCTGCCTCTCTGCCTACTTGTGATCTCTCTCTCTCTGTCAAATAAATAAATGAAAATATTTTTAAAAAATTAAATAAATAAAAATTTAAGGAAAAAATGAAATAAGGTACATGGTGTTTTAATCAGCAATTTTGGGTGTTTTGTAGCAAAGGTTTTTCAGACAATCTGGACTGAAATATTTCTAGAAATACAGTGCCAAACATTTCTGTATCAATCGAACTATTCCTTTTCTCATCTCTTCACAGTCCCTTGGGAGAAAATATATGGTAAAGATGTGAGGGCCTCTTGAGTCAACACAGGTTTTCTTGGAGTCTGAAAAGTCAAAACAATGTAGCATAACTTCCTTCATTAAGATTCTGTTTTAATCCCTTGGTTGGCAAAGGGGAGGTGAGTGGGTAGGTGCATGAAATAAGTAAAGGGGATTAAGAGGTACAAACTTTCAGTTATAAAATAAATAAGTTATGGAGATGAAAAGTACAGCATAAGGAATATAGTCAGTAATACTGTAATAATGTCATATGATCACAGATGGTGACTATACGTATCACGGTGAGCACTGAGTAATGTATGGTAATGTATAGTAATGTATATAAACAATCACTGTGTTGTACACCTGAAACTAACATAACATTGTATGGCAACTATACTTCA
>JAQQSY010004738.1:0-12123 GCA_028646535.1 Procyon lotor | reverse complement strand
GAGATTATGCTGAGTGAAACAAGTCAAGCGGAGAGAGTCAATTACCTTATGGTCTCACTTATGTGTGGAGCATAAGGAAAAACATGGAGGGCATTGCGAGAAGAAAAGAAAGGGTGAATGGGGGGAAATCGGAGGGGGAGATGAACCATGAGAGACTGTGGACTCTGAGCAACAAACTGAGGGTTTTGAAGGGGAGGGGATGGGGGGTTGGGTGAGCCTGGTGGTGGGTATTGAAGAGGGCACGTATTGCATGGAGCACTAGGTGTGATGCATGAACAATAAATCTTGTAACACTGAAAAAATAAACATATTTGGGGGAAAAAATCTTATGTGACTTCAATCACTATTTCAGATTTGGCCATTATTCTAAAGCTGCACAAATTTTGGTATTGCAAGGAAGTACTTCCTAGCTGCTAGTCCTTCTCTGCATCTTTATGCTGTTGGTATTTGGATAGGGATTTCATTAAATCTGTAAATTGCTTTGGGTAGTACAGACATTTTAACACTATTCATTCTTCTAATCCATGAGCATGGAATGTATTTCCATTTCTTTGTGTCCTCTTCAATTTCATCACTTTTAATAGTTTTTGGAATACAGTCTTTCACTTTTTTGGTTAAGTTCATTCCTAGGTATCTTATTATTTTTGATGCACTTGTAAATGGTATTGTTTTCTTAATTTCTCTTCTTGCTGCTTCATTATCAGTGCATAAAAATGCAATGGATTTCTGTATATTGATTTTGTATCCTGCAACCTTACTGAATTCATCAATCAGTTCTAGTAGTTTTTTGGTGGAGTCTATAGGGTTTTCTATATACAGTATCACGTCATCTGCAAAAAGTGAAAGTTTACTTCTTCCTTACCAATGTGGTTACCTTTTAATTTTGTTGTCTGATTGCTATGGCTAGGACTTTCAGTACTATGTTAAATAAAAGTGGTGACAGTTGACATCATTCTCTTGTTCCTGACCTTAGGGGTAAACTCAGTTCTTCCCATTGAGTATGATGTCCACTGTGGGTTTTTCATATAAGGCCTCTATTATGGTGAGGTATGTACTCTTTAAACCTACTTTGTTGAAGGTTTTTATCATGAGTGGGTATTTTACTTTATCAGATGCCTTTTCTGCATCTACTGAAATGATAATTTTTATTCTTTCTCTTATTGATGTGATGATGTATCACATTGATTTGCAAATACTAAACTGCACTTGCATTCTAGGAATAAATCCTGCTTGATTGTGGTGAATGATTTTTTTTTAATATATTTGGTTTGCTAATATTTTGCTAAGAATTTTTGTATCCAGCAATTGCACTACTGGGTATTTACCTAAAGAATACAAAAATACTCAAAGGGAAACAGGCACACCCTTTGCGTGTGTGTGTGTACTTGCTGCAGCATTATTTGCAATAACTAAATTATGAAAGCAACTCAAGTGTCCCCTGATAGATGAGTTGACAGAGAAAATGTGGTGTCTGTGTGTGTGTATGCGTGTTTGAAAGTGATTTTGGGACTGAAGGACTATTAGCCATAAAAAAGAATGAAATCTTGCCATTTGCAACAACAAGGATAGATCTAGAGGGTATAACATTAAGCGAAGTAAGCCAGTCACAGTAACACACATACCATATGATTTCATTCACATGTGTCATTTAAGGGTTGAAATAAATGAATAAAGGGGGGAAAAGAGAAAAACCAAAAAAAAGACTCTTAAGTATAGAGAACAAACAAATGGTTACTAGAGGAGAGTTTGGTGGGTGAAATAGGTGAAGGGGCTTGAGAGCACACTTATTTGGATGAGCACCAAGTAATGTATGGAATTGCTGAATCAATACACTGTACACCTGAAACTAAAATAACACTGTATGTTAACTACACTGGAATTAAAAAGTTTAATTTCTTCTAGATCTTTTGTTACCCTATGGTGTCCATTCCCAGAATAGGTAAGAGATTGGGCAGGCAATAACGGAACTTTTTAATGTTAGTGATCAACTGAATAGTCCTGCTAAGGCACTGGAAGAGTAGACAACGGGATAGCCTCAGAATCCCTTCACTTGCGAAGCAAGAATATCCAGGCAGATAGCTGCCATGGTATGAAGATGCAAGTTTTCCTTTACTGAATCTGGGGGAGCACATATTGGAGACCCCCCTCTAGCAGTGGCACCTCGGCCCCGCAGTTCACCTTCAGCTGCCATGACTGCACCTGCCCGACAACCTCCTCCAACCACATGGTCAGACCTACCAACAGAAGTCAGACATGACTGTTGATGAGAATTTAGCTCTCTGCAGGAAAGAGGATTCATGAGGGAAGCCTATTTTAAGGTTGGTAGGTATCCTACATTTTAGCTGGATCGAAGGAATCATTCTCTTAGATTAAGAAAATCACTTAGGGGCACCTGGATGGCTCAGTCAGTTATACGGCTGACCCTTGACTTCCGCTCAGGTTATGAACTCAGGGTCGGCAGATGGAGAGCTGAGTGGGGCTCTGTGTTGAGCATGGTGTCTGCTGAAGACTCTCTCTCTCTCTCTCCCTCTGGCCCTTTCCTGGCATGTGTGTGCTGGAAGGAAGGAAGGAAGGAAGGAAGGAAGGAAGGAAGGAAGGAAGGAAGGAAGGAAGGAAGGAAGGAAGGAAGGGAAAAAAAAAGAAAAGAAAAAAGAAAAAGTCATGTGTAAGATTTCTGAACTGGAAGGGAACATGTAATGCCCACCCTTTCACCTCACTCCTTCCCCCCCCAACACATTTCCTGCATATCCTTCTCATATTGGGCTCAAGTGGATGCTTGAAATGTCAGGGTGTTCCCTCCACAGGTAGCCTGTGCTCTCAAAAGTATTCTGGTATTCACTTGGCTCTCAAACGTGCATTCAGAATTCAGCAAAAGCGAGTGTCTATCAGACACTTCGAACAGCTGAAATGGCAGGGGAGGGCACCCTTACAGTTTTAACTCCTGAGGAAATAAAGACGGAAGAAGTCGTGATTCACTCCAACAGAATGAGATTAAGGTAAGTGGAAAAATATCTATGTATTTTTATGCCCCCAAATCCATTACTTATGGGAACTGTTTCCTCTCCTCCCTATGGATCTACAAAGTTTACTGATCAAGGGGCCCTACCATTCCTACTGTGATGGTAGATATGTGACCTAGGTGAGTCAATCAGAATGTCCCACCTAAGTTGGGATAGGATTGGTCAAGAGCAGGCGTCTAACTCAGAGCCACTCACCAAACTCTGGGGGGACTGACATAGAGATTGACAAAGAATGTCTTTTAAGAAAGCCTGGAGCTATCAAGGTTCATTGTTGCCACTCCTTAGGGACAACCTGCCAGAAATGGAAACTGATCAGAGAAAAACAGAGCCAAGAGAAGGAGAACTCATGTTCTGCGTGAGTACTTGGATCTATCTGGCTGTGCTTTTCATTAAATAAGCCAATACATTATATTAAGTCACTGTACACATTTTCCTGAAGCGTTTCATGCCCTTTTGGGGGGAAGCACACTATAGTCTAGATTGTCTTATGGCTCCCAAAATGACAGGCATATCTTGAAAGAATGATGAGAGACAAGTACTACTGAAAATAAATGTTATGCTAAAATAAATAGTGAAACCTCTTATACTTCTAAATGGAGTAGCAAAGAAAACATCAGACAGATTAATTCTTTAAGACTTCAAAACAAGACCAGACAGATCACTAGAAAGAAAACTACAGGGAACCCTAGTCTCAGCAGGGGCACATGGGATAAATGAACAAATCTTTTCAATCTCTACTTTCGATAATTCTATAATAATTGTCTGAAGCTGTTCTTAATTAGACTCAATTATGGGATTAGTTTGAATTATATTATGAGTCATTGATTTACAGAATATACCCACTGAAGGCCTAGGTGCTGAATGGAGTAATTGTGTTACAATTGTGTGTAATAAAATTGCAGCGGGGAGCAGAAGAAAATATTGATCTATTTATAATGAATTTATATCCAAATTAATTTTTATATCCAGCTAATAAATATAATGTGGGTAAGGATGAATTTATTTAGAAGTGGCCTCCTTTCATCAAGGAGGGACAGAGAAATGCATCTGTTTGTTGGACTAAGGGTAAGTCAGCTGTGGGGGCCTCTATAACCTGCACATTTCTGAAAAGGCAGGTTTAGGGGAGAGAACTGGAGAAGACAGACCGTTTGCCACTTCCTCCATGAATCTGGTATTAAAATCCCTATAATCTTGCTTTGAGGAACTTCTCAAACTGACATATGTGATAGGCTAGGAGGCATCAGTATGCTATAATCTGGGGAGCTGACCAGATTTGTTTCAAAGGCCATGGCTAATTCCTAGGGTATACATTAATGACAGTGCAATTTCGAAAGGCGGAGGAAAGTATTATGAGGGTATGTATTTCAATCTAATCCCAGAAGTAATAATATTGATAATAGTTGTCATTTGTCAAGTGGTTACCCCTGTCAGGCTCCGGGCTTAGCAATGCACTTCTCTCAATAATATCATTATTAGCCACATACTGTAGATGAGATTGATAAAATAAATATGCTCATCTTCTGGGGCATCAATTTTATATCCCATTACAGGGAAAATTGGGTAATTTGCCCATGTCATCGAAAACATGTTTATATCCATGGTGGGTTGCATTAATGTCTCCAATTCTTCACCATCCCTGCAGCCATGACCTCCTTCCTATGACTTTGCAATCACGCCCCCTGTAAAGGTGTAATAGGTGTCCTTGCCTTTGACTTTGAGTTTGGCGCCATGATGTATTTGACCCAAGAAACGGACAGGACATGTGCAAAGGCTTGGAAACTACTTACACGACGAGGCTTACTTTCTTGGATCCCAGGTCTTGTTGTGCTCCCTTGCTGGCCCCAAGAGGAAGAAGAGAGACACAGGAATTCCAGCTGAGCTGCCCTGGTCAAGCCCAAACTCTATTGGTTAACTCCTACCAGCGATGTGGGCATCTCCTAGCCCACGCAAGCCAACTAATAGAATTAGCTATCGTAGGCCTAGAGTACAAAATTTGCTGTCAGATTTGGATTCTTGTGTCTACCACTTTTTTAAACTATAGGATCGTCTGCAAGGCACCTGAATCATTAAGTCCCTCACCTGGAATAAAGGGGCTACACCTACCTCATGGTGAAGCTGGCAGGAGTAATGGAGTTACACGTATGAATTGCTTCGCCAGAGACTGACACAGAGCAACTGTCTGAAGAATGATACCTATTATCATTATCCTCATCATTTATAGAACAAGCCTGAAATCCATCCCCGTGCAGTCCATCACCAGATTTTCACAGCTGTTGATTCATTTTACAAAACACACTATGAGTTAGTTTGGGCCTTTACTCATCAGGGATGTGTTCTTTTGGAATGTACTCCATAACAGGACAGACTTTAGTATTTTTACTTTCCCATCATGAGTGTACTTAGGACACTATTTGATCATTCTTGAGTATTGCCTCCTGGAAAGAACAAAATTAGAAAAGTGTTTCGGCAAGGCCCTTTTTTTTTTTTTGCATAATTAGCAAAGCAGTCAAGAGGGGGTGATTGTCTCCTACGCTCCAAACTAATGTCTCCTTTAGAGGGTTCATCAAAGAAATAAACTGAGGCCCTTGATCTCACCTCTCTCATACCTCTTAACTGAGGTCTGCAGAATAATATTGCCAACATCCTTGGAAGATATCGTCTTCCTGCCACGTGGCAGGTACATCTGCTAAATACAGAGAGATCTGATTCCATCCCTAAAACTGACTCAGCAAGAGCACTCGGAGCTCAGTTAAGGCCCCAGGAAGGCATGTGTTGGGATTTAATGCTTTGCCCTTGAGAAAAAGCCCCTCCTGCCTACATTACCAGAAAATAATTCCTAGCTGGAAAAGCAGTATAGGGACCCCAGGGGCCCATCCTCCTCCATCTTGAGAAAAGAGGCTGGAACAGTATCAACACTAAGGCTACAAATAAAAGCTGTTATTCAACAGAAGAAAAATTGGAGGTTTGAATAACGAGTATTACAGCCACAGCCTGTTCCTAAAAGCATGTTCAGACAGAGCAAACACTGATCACAGCAACATGCTGTGTTTATGTAATCCAACAGAAATACGTTATTATCGACAAAGGAAAGAGAACAGATCTCAGAAAACAAGTGCCAGTGACATGTCACAACTTTTTCTTTCTTTGGATTTAACATATTTGTAAGCTGCCACTCTTTACAATAATTGACAAAACAGAGTAGACATTTTGCTCTCTGGAAAATTGGAAGTCATATGTCATGACGAAGATCCATCAGCGATCAGTTAAATTGGGCGTTTGGACCTGCCTGGGCACGTCTGTTCTCAGCCTAATGATTTGTTTATTTAACTGTTCCTGTTAGAGACTGTCGGCCCATCAGAAGAGAGATGTTGATTTTAAAAATTAATCTTGGGGAAAAAGTAAATACAAATACAGAGTTTCTTGGTGAGTTCTTTTCAGTTCTCCATCAATGCCATTTGGAAGCACTAACTATAATGAAGACAACAGACACTAATTAAGTAGACAAGACAGACACGATCATGAAAAGGCCAACTTAAGAGAGCCAACCTATTAATTTTCTGACGGTTATATTTAGGACAACGGCAATAAAATAATCTTTTTCCATCCACTGGACCTCCGCACAGGCTTTCAGCACTAGGCGTTATGAGATAGCTGCGTCTTGTAAACATACCAGTCAATTGCAAGTATATTCACAAGATGATTAGCTCTCGGCTCTCCCTAAGGTCTCTGGAAGGCTCCAGAAATTAGCCTTCCCCTATGCTTTCCTAAAAGACACAGGTTGAAATAATCTTACCTATCTTACCTAGTGATGGAGAATGTTTCTTGACCCTTCCATGTCCATGGTGTCAACTTCAAAGCTAGCGTCATCACTCCCTGCTCCACTCTGATTCCGC
Source organism: Procyon lotor (assembly GCA_028646535.1). Taxonomy (NCBI): domain Eukaryota; kingdom Metazoa; phylum Chordata; class Mammalia; order Carnivora; family Procyonidae; genus Procyon; species Procyon lotor. The sequence continues at coordinate 5,210 of JAQQSY010004738.1, read as the reverse complement.
TATCTGACTAAGCATGTGCATTTGGCCTTAGTGTAATCTGTGCACCTGCTTGGTGTTTATGCTTGGGTCAGAATGAGCCTTGCCCGTGTCCACATCAACCTTGCCATTCAGGGGCTGGGAGATGGCAGAGGGTGGGAAAAGCTATGATTGTTCTGCGGGCCCATTACAGACCAGACTTTTACTGACCGTGCAGCAGATGATACCATTATTTAATTTTTATAAAACTGTTATGTAGGTGTTATCACTTCTTTTTTTAAAATGAGCAAACTGAAGTTTAAAATGGCCAAGATATGAGGTGCCTGGGTAGGACACTTGGTTAAGCATCCAACTCTTGATTTTGGCTCAGGGCCTTAGGATCGAGTCCCACACTGGGCTCTGTGGTCAGTGTGGAGTCGGCTTGAGGACTCTCTCTCTCCCTTTTCCTTTGCCATTCCCCCTACTCATGTGCTCACTTTAATTCTTTAAAAAAAATAAAATAAAATGGCAAAGATAACTTACCCCAAGTCATAAAGAGACAATTCACAGAGCTCAGATTAGAGTTAAGGTCTTTGTATCATGAAAACTCACTCTTTTCACTATGTTACACTGTCCTTAGATTTCAGAAGCTGGATCCATTAGCAAACTCAGTGCCAGAAATAACAGCAATGTTATTATCATTAATGGGAGCTAAGAGATATTAATACTTACTTGTGCCAGACTCGCATAAGTTTAAAAATATCAGAATCATGCAGCTAATAGGTGGCAGAATTTAGATTTGAACTCTTGACTGACTCTGAAGCCCATATCCTAAATTTCTATGCTATAGTACTCCCATAAAGCCTTAGCAATATAGGTTAATGTCCCCACAAGAAAGAGTGATGGAAAGGCCAACATCCTTCACCAATGAGCTTTATTTTCCTAAATATTAATAATTTTGTCTCTAAGATCTGTACATTTCATAATGGTGCAGGATCTTCTCTCCCCATGACTTTGGTTTGCACTGACTATAAAGGCTGCTGGTCGTTTTTCCTGCCATGCTATTCATTCATGATTACATATCCCACTGAGGCTGATTTCCCAACACTTGGCATCCTGTGGGTGCTCGATCAGAACTACTGACTCACCTCATTAACACAGGAACTTCTACTGGTTGTGTGACTTTCTCTGGTCAGAAATATTTTGGTCACATTTTCACTCATCAGCCTCTGCTGGCTGAGTAATTCCTCTTCCTTATATGTGGGACCTTGAAATGTCCTGCTTTTTCTCTCTGGGCATCTTTTATGTTGGTTAGTTCATGGTCACACACAGGCTGTCACTGGGATAGGGACCCTTAGGATTGGAAGAGTCATTCAGGGAACTAAAAGTAGAAGTCAAAATCACCTGCCATTTTCAGTAAAGGAAGAAAGAGAAGTCATTTAAGAAGACATTTAGGAAGTGAGCTGAACTTTGAAAATATCTGTATATTTTGGACTGGAATGTTGCAGAAAGACATCCATCAGTGATTGTAAAATGAACTTGAGCTATGAAATCTTCTTCACCTTCAGATTGTGAGCAAAGACGTGAGAAAACAACACTTAGATTTGAGTTTCTTTTTTTTTTCTTTTTTTCTTTTCTTTTTTTTTGCTGCTTGTACCTATCATGCTTTGGCAGGATTGCTAACAGGGAGTGAGATGTCCAAAGAAGTTGCCTCAGAAAGGCAGAGAAGTAAGAGTCTGTATGATCCACACAATGAATAATCGTCTCTCAAAGAATCAGGTGTGCGATATGCTGCCTAATTACAGGAAATGGCAATTGGAGATAAACACTGTAGTCACAAAAAGTCCCCAGAAGATATCTGACAGTGTGTCAGAAACCTGTTTCTGTTCCAAATGCTGTCGATTCTTAACATGGTGGGGGAATGGGAGAGGGAAATCAAGCTAGGGTCTCCTGGTGAGTCATGGAAAGCAAACTGCAACGGACAAAAAGCTGCTCCTGCCTGGTCTGAAGAGACCGCTGACAATGGTCACGATAGTGCTCTGTTCCAGGCTATTCTGTGCTTACACATGACCATAGAGGAACATGTTCCCCTGAGCACCAGAGTTCATGTTTCCCTCCCCTGGTACACAGCTGATATTAAGATAATGTGCCATGTTCTCTGCTAGAATTAAAAGCAAAAGAGAGGGCTGAGGATAGTGACAGAAATTTTAAATGACTTCAGGGGGTGTTTTGGAGTCTGAGGCACAAAAGGTCCCAGATTAAAGGCTGAATTAAGAACAAGCCCTAGACGATTACTACTTGTAGGAATGATCAGGACTTCCACAGAATAGGGGTCAGGGCAGCGGCCTAGCCTCTGAGAGCTCCAATATCCAGTGGCTAAAGATAGAGGATCAACCTTGTTTATACATGAGAATCTTTTAGGGAATTTCAAAAATCACCTGGGGGTGTTGGAGGGGCGGGGGGTGGGGGGTTGGGCGAGCCTGATGATGGGTATTGAGGAGAGCACGTATTGCATGGAGCACTGAGTGTGGTGCATGATTAATGAATCTTGGAACGCTGAAAAAATAAAATAAAATAAATCACCGTGTTTACTCTTTACCCTCCATCAATATCACAATGCTGGAAGTGGTAGCTCTATATTCTAAAGGGGGTCTAAAGGGGCAGCCAAAGTCAGGAACTACCGGAGGAAGGTCTACAATATGCAAGTGGGTGGAATGCAATGACTGTTAAGTCTTTTTGAGATTCTGATGAAAGTCAGAGATCATCTCACCAGACCAATTAACAAAAGTAGACCGATAAATAGATGGCAGCTCAGAGAGAGGACAGACCTAGGATTCATGAATACTATGAAAGACCACTCATAGACCTGTGGAAGTCAATGAGACTTATACCAATAACCACTAGTTAGAGTTCCAGCAAAGCTAGAGGCTTAGGTGCATAACTAACCCATCAGCCAATGTACTTCTTGTTCACTTCCTTTATTAAAGACATTGGCCTAGAAACCCTTGGGGAGTCGGGTTGTAAAAACGTATTTAGCAGGTCCTTTAAGAGTTCACTACCTACTATGGGCCATACCACATACACACAAATACTTCAGTACAAGGGAGTGAAAAGTATACAGATGGTTAGCATAGATTACATCAGCTCCAGTAGCTTAAAAGACCAAGAAGTTCCTTCCAGATGGGGAAATGAGGGAGAATTCCATCAAGAAGGTGGAATGATCATCTTAGAAGGGAAATGTCAAATGCACTGGCATTGGTATCGACTTCTGTCACTGTAAGGACTTTTCTCTGGGGATGTCTGCTGACCAGAGGAGGAAATGAGGCCCTTTTCAAACAAATCTAGTTTTGCATGTTTGGTTTTTTGTTTTTTTTTTTCCAACTGCTCATCCTTCCCTACCTTAAGCAACCACCAAATAAACAAAAATGCATGATCACATCCCCAAACATTATTGGCAATAAGGTGATAGGCAGTACTCATGGAAAGTTTTTATTCCTTGACCTTGAATCTGTACCTCTTCACACAGGGCATGACTGTGAGAGCTCACTGTAATATGCCACCTCCATATCAGGTAGAATTGGCATCCTCGGTCCCTTCACGTCTAACACTGTAGGTATAAAGTCTCGACAATTCTTCTCAGTGTGGTTAATGTTTTTCACAAGTGTTCCTTAAAAAATGAATTAGTACTACTATTTGGTGCATTTAAATGCATTTGCATTTCATTCAAGGGAAATGAGTTTTCTGTTTTAATTTCATCTCAGTTCCATTTAATTAAAGTCTAGCTCATTCTGTCGTTGAACACTTTCTTAAGTGCTGGAGTTTTGCTAAATCATTCAATGTGAGTTTGAAATTTGGACAAGATTTTTAAAGCTATGAATAAATTTGCATCTATTGATGATTTTTGAATCAATAGATTACCTCTTCTACCCTGAAGTTAAGATAATGCTTTGTATTGTTCGAAGTGCATTTTCATACATTATTTCACATGATTTTTGTAATAACTAGAGTTATTACAGAACTCGAGCAGGCAAATCGAGTACCATTAACCACATTTTACAAGTAGAAAACTGAGTTTCAAACAGATTAAGTCATCTATCCAAGATCACACAGCCAGTTAGCCCCTGGATTAGACTTAGAAGTGCATCTTCTGTTGACTAGTCCAGTGCATTTTAAATGTACTATCTTCCCCCCTTCCATCCATTTTCTCAAGGGAAATCTGCAATTTTGTCCTTTCTCAACACTGTCAAAAGATTTTTTAATTTGGCCAGCAGACGTATTAGGAGATTAAGGCTGAATTTTAATGATTCTAATGTCTTTTATGTGACAGGCACTGGGGAATGCTCTTACCAACATCTTTTCTCATCTTTATAGGGAGACTCTATTTCACAAAAGACAAGGCTCGGGGACGTTAAATAACTTGCCAAAGTGACATACTTGCTTATGTTCTGTTTTCCTTGGTTCTCCCTCAAGCCATGGCTGCCTTGGCAAACCTATTAAGTCCAGCCTGTACTCTAGAACTATGCCAGGGGTCTTACCAAATCTCCCCAAATACCCTGTGATGGTATTATTATTACTGGCATTGCCAAGACTTAGTATTTTTACCTAGAAAACATTGTGTTAGACATGAAAACACAGAAGTATGAGCATAGTGTTTACCTTCCAGAAACTTCCCATCCAATGAAATGATGCATTCCATACATAAGAGCACAAACATAAAGCAATAGCACAATAGAGGGTTGCATTCCCCAGGCACTAAATAAATGTTTCAAACTTCTGGCTGTAAATACCTTCAGAATAGCAAGAGGATCCTTGTGGGCAAAGATACGAGAATCTCCCAGAAAGGAGATAATATTTAAGGAAAGAGTTCAGGTAAGTAGAGAGGAATAAGAGGGAATTATGTGTAGGAGCAATTCTAAAAAGATTTCTGCAGTGAGGAACAATCCTGGCATATTTGGAGGCAATCTTATCTTCTTGTTTGTCATGCTTGGTGATGGAACTTGAAGTACGATAGGTTCAGTGGATTCTAAGATGATTCCTTTGGTTGATTTATCAGTTAGAATTGGATATGGCTGCAAATAACAGAAACCTCAATTAAGAGTTTCTGCAAAGAGGACATCCAAATGGCCGACAGACCCATGAAAAAGTGCTCCACATCCCTCAGCATCAGAGAAATACAAATCAAAACCACAGTGAGATACCACCTCACACCAGTCAGAATGGTTAAAATTAGCAAGTCAGGAAACGACAGATGTTGG
>JAQQSY010004737.1:0-12123 GCA_028646535.1 Procyon lotor | reverse complement strand
GGCATCACAATTCCTGACTTCAAACTCTATTACAAAGCTATAATAATTAAGACAGTGTGGTACTGGCACAAAAATAGACACACAGATCAATGGAACAGAATAGAGAGCCCAGAAATGGACCCCCAATTCTATGGTCAACTGATCTTCAACAAGGCAGGAAAGAATATCCAGTGGAAAAAACATAGTCTCTTCAACAAATCATGTTGGGAAAACTGGACAGCCACCTGCAGAAGAAAGAAACTGGACCATTTCCTTACACTGCACACAAAAATAGACTCAAAGTGGATCAAAGACCTCAATGTAACCTAAGCTTTTTAAAAGATTGAAGCTTGGGTCATTTTATTTTCTGAGTTTTTCATGTCAATGCTTTGAAGACACACTATCTTTGAAAACAACACCTTTTCCTCAGAATTAACATGAAATATATTTGTCCTCAAAATAAGGATGAAACAGAAACATATGGAGGGCTGATAAAAACACAGATTGCCAGGCACCCCCTCCTACCTCCAGAGTTAATTAGGAAGGTAGCCATCTATAAACCAGGAAATGGACCCTCACCAAAAATCTAAGTATGCTTGCATCCTGATCTTGAGCTTCTAGATTCCAGAACAGTGAGAAATAAATATTTGTTGTCTAAGCCATCCAGTCTATGGCAATTTGTTATACAAGTCTAAGCCAACTAACACAGCCTAAGACAGCATTTCAAATATGTCTGTAGGTGATGCTGATGAGCAAGGGGGTCACACGTGAGAACCCCTGATATAGTGCCTTTCTGACTCATTGAAAGCAGCATCCCATACCCTCTCCAAGAATGAGTACTTGCCTTCTGTAGTCGGGGTCCTTGATCTACAGATTATTCCTTTGCTCCTTTATAGTATCATTGTCTTTTTCCCCAACTCCTTGATATTTATTACCAAATATAATACAATTTTATTAGTGTTTTATCCATATTTATACTCTTTTCCAGATACTGTAGTTATTGTTACAATGAATCTATATTCAACATTTCATTTCCTCACTCTTCACTGACATTTATTGCAACAATATAGATAATATATTCTTGCATGGAAGCTTTCTCCTCATCAAGTAACATTTTTTTCTCGGTCTCTGATTTTTGTGTTTCAAAAGAGCTGAAATGTTTGTTTCCTGACAATTAGCTGATGTGTAACTATTTTCCCCAACTTCATCATCTTTCATTTTGAAGCTTTTCACATCATCCCAGCCTTTCTCCAAATACAATGCATGTATTCTGCAGAACTCTAATTCTGGGAGATATTTTGTTAGGGAGATAAGAAAAAAACTGAGGAAAGCAGCAGCAGTTCTATAGTAATTTGAACTGGAGGTGCGCTGCCTATTACATTAACTTCTAAGTGACATACAATTATGAGTTTGCACATTAAATGCTCTAAAAAGTGTAAGTTTCAACAGTGCTTAATTCAGTATTTCCCAAATTTATGTAGATGTAGAATGCCTCTTTAGATGATATATGCTGATAGTCTTAATGAACACTATCTTGGTACAATGTGAAAATACTTTCTATGTAATTGGATTGTTTCTAGCAAAAAGATAACTTTTATTTTTAATTTTAGCTTTATGCAATGTTCCCAGTACCTTTATTTCTTGCCCTATCTACTATGGGCATAGTTATTCTTTATATACTTAATGCTAGTAAAACCCTCATCTTTATAGATGCTCAATGAATTTATGCTGACAAAAATCATTTCCATTGACAGATGCATATTTAAGTTATTTTGCATACACCATCATGATTTAGTTTAGCAATATTTATTACTGGAAACCAAGTTATATTACACAGAGATTATAACAACATACCGGAGTTTCAGTTTGAATCTGTGCACTAATCCTTACTTGTGCAATTTAAATCAAACTATAAAACTTGAAAGTCTCGGGGGCGCCTGGGTGGCTCAGTTGTTAAGTGTCTGCCTTCGGCCCAGGTCAGATCCGGGGCCTGGGATCGAGCCCCACATCGGGCTCTCTGCTCTGCAGGAAGCCTGCTTCTCCCACTACCATTCCCTCTGCTTGTGTTCCCTCTCTCGCTGCGTTTCTCTCTGTCAAATAAATAAAATCTTTAAAAACAAAACAAAACAAAACAAAACTTGAAAGTCTCCTGAAAAACACCAAATGACCAACTGTATGCTAATCCTTAGTGTAGTGCATGGTAGATAATAAATTCTCAACATGCCATAGTTTTTCAATCAATTGTATAATAGGTTTCAAAAACATAAGCTAAGAATTATGAAGCCCATCCATTAATCTACAATCTACTTCTGATGTAAAAATAACCATTGAAAAGCCACAAAAATGTTGCCATTAACTTTTATGTTAGGGTGTTCTTAGAAACTGTTTTGAAACTTTCTATTATTTGCATAAGGATACCATTTACTGAATGACTCATTACATTGCACAATTTTTTTTCGAGAATTTGCAAAATGTAAGCACAAGGGCTTTTTTTTCACTTCTCCTAAGTAATTGTTTTGTTTTGTTATATTCTGATTTTCCTACTTTATGATCCTTTTTGAAATACTAAAAAGCAGTATAGAAGATTCCATATATTCATTTAGGATAAAACCACAATGCCTGGATCTATTGTATTCAATCTTTCTCGGGGGAAGGGTAACATATATGAGTACAAATATATAACAAATATATGTAGCACATTAAACATAATTTATGTTCAAGTATAAATAATATGCAATAATATATAACATATGTAGTATTATATATCACAAGTCTAGTAATATCCTTGTTTTATGTACTTTGCTTTATTGTGCTTTGCAGATATTGTTTTATACAAATTGAAGGTTTGTGACAACTCTGAATCGAGTCTATTAGTGCCATTTTACCAATAGCATTTGTCCATTTTGTGCCTCTGTGCCATTTTTTGGTAACTTACAACATTTTAAACTTTTTCATTATTATTATAGTTGTTATTATGACTTACTGAAAGCTCAGGTGATGGTTAACATTTTTTAGCCACAAAGTATTTTTAAATTATGTACAGTTTTTAAAGACAGATCAATATTGTACAGTTAAGAAACCACTATATAGTGTAAATATAACATCTATATGCACTGGGAAGACAAAAAATAATCTTTTGACTCACTTTATTGAGATACTCACCTTATTGCTCTACTAGCTTTTTTTCTTTTTTTTTTTAAGATTTTATTTATTTATTTGACAGAGAGGAGAGAGATCACAAGTAGGCAGAGAGGCAGGCAGAGAAGGGGGGGAAGCCGGCTCCCTGCTGAGCAGAGAGACCTATGCAGGGCTGGATCCCAGGACCCTGAGATCATGACCTGAGCCAAAGGCAGAGGCTTTATCCCACTGAGCCAATCAGGTGCCCCACCCTATTAGATTTATTATGATGGTCTGGAATTTAACCCACAATATCTCTAAGTTATACCTGTACTAAAAATTACTATATATCTTTTAAACAAATTCATCATTCCTCTAAGGATGGATACAGTAAACCCTGTTATCTCTATACAATTAGTGTGTATAGCCTAAAGACAAAAATATTCTATTACTTAGCCAAAGAACAATCATTAAAATCAGTAAACTTAATACAAATACAATTCTATTATCTAATCTAAATTTACATTATAATTTTACCCTATTTCTTAATAGGGTACATTATGAAAAATTTTCCTTGTTAGGATCCAATCTAACATCAAACATTATATTTCATTGTTAGGTCTTTAATCTGAAGAAATTATTTAGCTTTTTTATTTTTTTAAATCTTGAGCGTCCTATGAACTACAGGTATGATATTTTTTTTAAAGATTTTATTTATTTATTTATTTATTATTTATTTATTTAAATGAGAGAGAGAGAGAGAGCGCGCGCGTGCAAGCAGTGTGTGGAGAGGAGTAGGAGGGTAAGAATCTCAAGCAGACTCTATTCTGAGTGCGAAGCCTGAGGTGGAGCTCAACCTCACAACCCTGAGATCATGACCTGAGCCGAAACCAATTGTTGGACGCTTAACTTATGGAGCCATCCAGGCACCCCAGGTAAGATATTTTTACCAAATATCCCTTAATTATGATTTATATAGTACTTCTTTAAGATTCAAATTGTGTGTTTTGGTAATATTACTATAAATATAATGTGTCCATCTTGGTGCATGATATTAGAAGCTGCATATGGGTTTATCCTAAAATTAATAATGTTAATTTTGATCACTCAGATTAAGTGATACCCACTATATCTCTCTTATGTAAAGTTTTCTTTTTCATATTGTCATTAATAACCTGTAGAAAAATACTTTAAGACTATGCAAATATCTTAATTCTCTACAGTACCACTCATAGTTTTAGCAAGCATGATTATATAATTCTATCATTGTATTTATATTTACTAGCTGACATTTGACTGTTAACTTACTTAAGTATAACCCTAATAACTCATGGATTTTTATTTATTCAATTAATTATAATCGATTGCTACCAAGGAAAGAGAAAGGACCCAAATTAATAAAATCATGAATGAAAGAGGAGAGATCACAACCAACACCAAAGAAATACAAATATTATAAGAACATATTACGAGCAACTATGTGCCAGCAAATTAAACAATCTGGAAGAAATGGATGCATTCCTAGAGATGTATGAACTACCAAAACTGAACAATAAAGAAATAGAAAACCTGAACAGATCCATAACAAGTAAGGAAATTGAAGCAGTAATCAAAAATCTCACAACAAACAAGAACCCAGGGCCAGGCAGCTTGCCAGGAGAATTCTACCAAACATTTAAAGAAGAATTAATACCTATTCTCCTGAAATGTTTCCTAAAAAAATAGAAATGGAAGGAAAATGTCCAAACACATTTTTGGAGGCCAGCATTACCTTGATCCCCAAACCAGACAAAGACCCCATCAAAAAGGAGAATTACAGACCAGTATCCCTGATGGACATGGATGTAAAAATTTTCACCAAAATACTAGCCAGTAGGATCCAACAGTACATTAAAAGGATTATTCACCATGACCAAGTGGGATTTATTCCTGAACTGCAAGGTTGGTTCAACATCCACCAATCAATGTGATACAATACATTAATAAAAGAAAGAAAAAGAACCATATGATACTCTCAATTAATGCTGAAAAAGCATTTAACAAAGTACAGCATCCTTTCTTGATCAAAACTCTTCACAGTGTAGGTGTAGAAGGTACATACCTTAATATCATCAAAGCCATCTATGAAAAACCCACAGCAAATATCATTCTCAATGAGGAAAAACTGAGAACTTTAACCCTAAGGTCAAGAACATGGTGACAATGTCCGCTATCACCACTGCTATTCAACATAGTACTAGAAGTCCTAGCCTCAGCAGTCAGACAACAAAAAGAAATAAAAGGCATCCAAACCAGCATAGAAGTCAAATTCTCACTCTTTGCAGATGATATGACACTTTATGTGGAAAACCCACTCACGAACTGCTAGAACTCATATAGAAATTCGGTAAAATGTCAGGATATAAAATCAATGCACAGAAATCAGTTGCATTTCTATACAAGACGAAAGTAAGAGAAATTAAGGAGTTGATCCCATTTACAATTGCACCTGAAACCATATGACAACCTAGGAATAAATTTAACCAAAGAGGCAAAGAATCTGTACTCAGCAAACTATAGAATGCTCATGAAAGAAATCGAGGAAGACACAAAGAAATGGAAAAATGTTCCATGCTCATGGATTGGAAGAACAATATTGGAAAAATGTCTATGATACCTAGAGCAATCTACACATTTAATGTAATCTCTATCAAAATACCATCAACCTTTTTCAAAGAAATGGAATAACCCTAAAATTTATATGGAACTAGAAAAGATCTCAAATAGAGGAATGTTGAAAAAGAAAACCAAAGCTGGCAGCATCACAATACCAGACCCCAACCTCTATTACAAAGCTGTTATCATCAAGGCAGTATGGTACTGGCACAAAACAGACACAGAGATCAATGAAGAATAGATAGCCCAGAAATGGACCCTCAACTCTATAGCCAACTAATCTTCGACAAAGCAGGAATGAATGTCCAATGGAAAAAAGTCTCTTCAACAAATGGCATTGGGAAAGTTGGGTAGCCACATGTGGAAGAATGAAACTGGACCATTTCCTTACACTACTTACAAAAATAGACTCAAAATGGATGAAATACCTTAATATGAGACAGGAATCCATTAAAATCCTAGAGAAGAACACAGGCAGCAACCTCTTTGACCTCCGCCGCAGCAACTTCTTTCTAGAAACACTGCCAAAAGCAAGGGAAGCAAGGGCAAAATGAACTATTGGGGCTTCATTAAGATAAAAAGGTTTTGCCCAGAAAAGGGAACAGTCAACAAAACTGAAAGACAACTGGCAGAATGGGAGAAGATATTTGCAAATGACATATGAGATAAAGGGCTAGTATCAAAATCTATAAAGAACTTATCAAACTCCACACCCAAAGAATAAATAATCTAATCAAGAAATGGACAGAAGACGTAAACAGACATTTCTGCAAAGACATCCAAATGGACAACAGACACATGAAAAAGCATTCAACATCACTCAGCATCAAGGAAATACAAATCAAAACCACAGTGAGATACCACCTCACACCAGTCAGAATGGCTAAAATTAACAAGTCAGGAGATGATAGGTGTTGGTGAGGATGCAGAGGAAGGGGAATCCTCCTACACTGTTGGTGGGAATAAAAGCTGGTCCAGCCAATCTGGAAAACATCATAGAGATTCCTCAAGAAGTTGAAAATAGAGCTACTCTATGACCCAGCAATTGCACTACTGGGTATTTACCCTAAAGATACAAATGTTGTGATCCAAAGGGACACATGCACCCCAATGTTTATAGGAGCAATGTCCACAATAGCCAGGCTATGGAAAGAGCCTAGATGTCTATCAACAGATGAATGGATAAGGAAGATGTGGTATAGATAGATAGATAGATAGATAGATGATAGATAGATAGATAGATAGATAGATAGATAGATAGATAGATAGATATTGGAATATTATGCAGCCATCAAAAAATGAAACCTTGACATTTCCAGTAACATGGTTGGAACTAGAGGGTATTGAGGGTATTATGCTAATACCCTGTATCAATATGACAGCATATTTACAATATGCTGTCAATCAGAGAAAGACAATTATCATATGATCTCACTGATATGAGGAATTTGAGAAATAAGACAGCGAATCATGGGAAAGGGAGGGAAAATGAACAAGATGAAACCAGAGAGGGAGACAAACCATAAGAGACTCTTAATTTCAGGGAACAAACCAAGGGTTGCTGGAGGGGAGGGGTGTGGGAGGGATAAGGTGGCAGGGTGATGGACATTGGAGAGGTTATGTGCTATGGTGAGTGCTGTGAATTGTGTAAGACTATGAATCACAGACCTGTACCCCTGAAGCAATTAATATATGTAAATAAAAAATATAAAAAAGTGAATGGTAATATAGTCAAATGAAACATAAGAGTTGCTTAATTGCTAATGAAACTATTAGCTTTAAAATGTTATCACTATTTAATGGATATGGACACTTTAATACAAGAGTAGCTTAGTATCTTCAAGAAATTTCAGCAAAATATATATTAAAAGCAAAAATCTATTGCTGCAAGCAAATTTTAACCTTCATCAATCACAATCACCTATTTTTGCTTACTTTATGAAAAGCTTTTTTTTTTTGTATAATGCCGTAGAAAGTCAGTTTTATGTGGGTTTTTTCAAAGCAAAGGATCTTTGAAAAATTTTAAAGCAGAGACATGAACAAAGAGTCTAAATTAGGAATAAGTCCTTTGTTCTGCTTCTATTTAGATAAGTTTAAAGTATTAACCATTCCAGGAGTTATTTTAAAATATGTTCCAAAGATACTTTCAAGAAAACGTAGAGAAATCTGTTTCTATATTTATCTTTTCCTTGTTTTATCCTCATTTAAGTTTTATAAAACTATCATCCCTGGAACGTAAGGTGAGAATATGACAATATGCATTCCTTCAATTTTGTCCAGTTAAATTCTCCTGCATTATATAGGACAACTAGCCATTTCCAAATGAGACAATTCACAGACAACGAAATTTAAAATTGTATTTTCTTGTCAAAAGTTCAAATTCTATAAAAGGTCTTAGTCCTAACATGGATTTTGGAGCAGTTTCTGTGATATATAACTTCAAAGTAGAGTAACAGGGGTCCAAGTTATCCTTGTTTCATTTCCTGTGAATCTTCAAGTTGTCAAGGAATGGTATCAATAAAAACTACAATGTGTGTGATCATCAACAACTAAAATAATTATTTTCTTTCATTTTCACTTAAAATGAAACAATCTTTCACGAGCCTCTGGAAAAACCTGTTGAAATCACACTTATTTTAGGCTGATTTTTATTATAATCTTTATGCAGTATACGAATAATGATGTACTAGTTTTTAAAAGGGAAACCTGTCTTCACTATTGTAAATATTTTGAAACTGGAAAGGCAGACACATTAATTCTGAACTGCTTTGTAACTTTTTTCTTACTCAAGTATTGAGGAGGTAGATATTTTTGTTTTGATTACTAAATTTAGACAGAATAACTAGGTGTACGAGGAATGATAGAGTTAGTATCCTGTTTTCCACTTTCACCTGTACTTGGAATTATGTATTTACTCTGTCATGTGGGTTTTTAATGCCTCATATGATTTGTTTTATATAATCTGCAGATCCATTGGTTTGTATATAGTCACAAAACTTGCTTTGGGCAAGAAAATATGAGTAGAATTATTAACAGGCTAGTTTTCAGCCAGGGTTTTAAGGTGTTTGTTTCCATTCTGTGCTTTAGTGATCTGTCAAGAGAAAGCATGCCCAGCTAAGTGCAAGTGCAAAGAGAATGTGGAAACCCAGGAGCAGAATGAAACTCACTGCAACCTCAAGTCAGGCACAGTAGGCTGGCAGCCTGAAGCAGAGCCACCTACTGATAGGTGATATAGATAGATAGATGATAGGTGATAGATAGAAAAAATGTATTGTTCTAAACCACTGAGTTTGGAGGTGGTTTGTTACAAAGCACTGTTATTGTACTGGTGAGGCAATACAAACTGATTGTCCATGATCTGTGCCATTTCAACTTGGGAATAGCTTGCTCAAAGATAACACACATTTAAAAAAAAAAAAAGAAAGAAAGAAAAAGGTAACACCCATCAGCTCTTCACTACAGAGTCAGACCTATCCTGTTTGGGAATGTCTGTTTTTGAGAGGATAAAGGTGCTGAATGGTGAAGTTCACTTAATAGGCCTATTTGGCTCTCAGGCTAAATCAAATCCTCCAGCTTATTTTTTAATAAGGATGACATTTGTATCACATATTTACTTCTTATTCTTATATTTTCAGAAAAAAATAAAGAGGTTGAAAATATTGGAGATGTATTGAAAGCACTAAGAAAATGTCCATAACTGGGTAGCCTCTTCCCCGACAGACATATCAAATGATCTCAGAGGCATTCTTTTTTAAGTGCTGGACAATAAGAAAATGTTTTCTGTAATTAGAGTTGGGCTTGAAAACACATCCAAATGTCTGAAATGCAGCAAAGAGAAAAATTATTAGAATAGGTTCTTCAACGTTTACTGAGTTTCTGGGAAACCATTTACGCATTAACTCATCATTTATTTAGCTATATAAATCTATTAACATAGTTTTCAAACAGTTGATTCATGCATTTAAAAACCAAGGACAGTTCTTTTGGTAGCAGCATTGTAGAATTGGTCTTTACTATTTTCTAACAATTCAGTAATCCACATCTTCTCAACTGTCATATATGTAAGTCACTACTGAGTATCACCTGAAATACCAGCTGTTCATCTACAATGTGAAGAAATCAAAGGGTGCAATCATAGTAAAAAGATGGCTCTTATTCCTTTTAGATATGTAAAATCACCTTGATAATTACTAAGAAAGATCCTTTTGCAAAACTGCATCCAACACCTGAAAAGTACACATCCTTTCCATTAACATATGGACTATTTACCAAAACATAGTTTATATAAAGAACTATAAAACAAGCCTTACCAAATGTCCCAAATTGTAAATCATATATGGCATCCTCACCATAATAGAATTAAACTAGAAACTAAAAATACAACTATGAAATTAACAAATGTGTGAACACAAAATGTATTTAAAAATTGCAATGGCCAAAAAAAAAAATTCAATGGCAATTATACTTTCAAGTGAGAGGTAATGAAAACAAAATATCAATTTTGGGTAGGTTGCAGGGAAACAGGTATTTAGAGAATAAATTTAATTTAAATAAAATATTAAAAAGAAAAAGAAAAACAATGATCTAAACTTTTATTGTAGAAAAGTAAACACAAAACGAGAGACATGATTAGATCTAAGTAAAAATTAAATATTAAACGTATGTTCAAAAAAGAAAACCAATAAAGGCTTGCCTTTAAATTTTAATAAAATTTATAAACATTGAAAGTAAGAGCATGAAAAGAAAGCAAAACCACAAACTACTCACACTACACTACAGATGCTTCAGTCCTAAATGATAGTAAAACAGTAATATAAACAACTTTGTAGGAATACATTTGACACATTACATGAAATGTATATAATATTTGGAAAACACACTTACCAAAACAAAAACAAGAAGAAATAGAAAGATCAATTATTTCTCCATATTTATTCATTTATTTTAAAGATTTTGTTTACTTATTTGACAGAGAGAGACACAGTGAGAGAGCGAACACAAGCAGGGGGAGTTGGGAGAGAGAAGCAGGCTCCCTGCTGAGCAGAGAGCCCGATGCGGGGCTCGATCCCAGGACCCTGGGATCATGACCTGAGCCAAAGGCAGACGCTTAACGACTGAGCCACCCAGGCGGCCCTATTTCTCCATATTTAAAAAATAACTGACCCCATATATTAAGAATCCAGAATAAGCACATACTAAGATCTTACCGAAAAAAGCCAACATGTTCCATTAACACATGAACACAAAAACTCTAAATAAAGTATGATGCAACACAAACTAGAAATACACAAAACCAAAATATATTGTCACTATATGGGATTGCAAATTAATTTAACATTCAAAAATAATTCAAAGTGATCCAGCATATTCGCAGAACTAAGGGGGTAGAAGAACTTTTTGCCAAATAAGTATATTAAAATATTTGGTAAAAAATTAGAGATAGACGATTGAGAAATCTAAATTAATTCAGAATAAAAGGAATTTTTTCAATTTGGAAAGATATAACAATATGCAACTAATATTCTACTTAAGAATGGAAAATTGGTTTCCTCTGAGTTTTAAAATAGCAAAGAATTTTCATTACCTACTTTTCTTTTTTTTTTGGTAATATTGTACTTGACAACTATGTAACAAAACAAAGACAAAAGAAATTAAGACTGGTAAAGAATTAAATTGTCATTATTTTTAAATGACAAGATAGTGTACAAATAATGGTCTATGCTAACTACAAACAAAATATAAAATTAATATGTAAATTTGGTAGTGTTAGTGGAAAAACAAAGCAGCGTAAAATTTCCATTTATTTTTTGAATATTAGTAAAACTGTCATTATGCCTTCTGAGTTATTCAGGTTATAGAACAAACAAATTTTCAGATATTTAGATCATTCATAGGAACACCTGGGTGGCTCAGTTGATTAGGTGTTTGCGTTCAGCTCAGGTCATAATCCCAGGGTCCTGAGATGGAGCCCCAGTTCAAGCTCCCTGCTCAGTGGGGAGTCGGTTCCTCTCTCTCTCTCTGCCTACTCAGGCTTGGTCAGTCTCTCTCTCTAATAAATAAATAAAACCTTTAAAAAAATAGTCATTCATGTATTTGACATGTGAACAGCAGATCACTGCGTTGTTATTAAACATCTTATAAACATAGGAATTTACCTAATAAAACCTATGCAACACCAGTACCCTAAAAATTACAAAACACTGCTAATTGAAATTAAGGAAGACATAAGTAAATGCAGAAATATTCAAAGTTCATGGATTAGAAGACTTTACAATAATAAGATATCAATTCCTACCAAAATGATTTGGAAATCCAAAATAAGCATAAGCAAAGTTGAAAGTTTTATATAGACTTCTTTTTAAAAAATGTTTA
>JAQQSY010004736.1:0-12124 GCA_028646535.1 Procyon lotor | reverse complement strand
AATATTTTATTTATTTGACAGAGTAGAGAGAGATCACAAGCAGGCAGAGAGGCAGGCAGAGAGAGAGGGGGAAGCAGGCCCTTTGCTAAGCAGAGAGCCCGATGCAGGGCTCGATCCCAGGACCCCGAGATCATGACCTGAGCCAAAGGCTGAGGCTTTAATCCACTGAGCCACTCAGGCGCCCCGCAACCCAGATTTTGATGCCCATCCAAATGATAAGAGAAATGCTATCACAGAAAAAATAATTTTTACACATAGAGAATCTCAGTCTATCTCCCATGTGCTTTCTCAAGAAGTTACTGCAAGATGACCTTCAAATAAATGAGAGCAGATCAGGATGACATGGCGCATACGGCAACAAGAGATCCAACTGAGAAGAGAAAGGACAGTGAATGGAGATCCTGGGATGACAACAGTTTGTGGAGGTAGAGGGTGAGCCTCCAGACTGGAGCAGTGTGGCTAAGGGCATAATGGAGGCTGTCATCACCAAGATCCCTGCAGCCACTGCACCTAGCTTTTTAATTAATGCCCCCTCTCGCACCCTCCTTGCATTTAACCTGAGGTTAGAACACTGGGGTGGGTCTATCTCAAGAGTCTCACTTGAGCTTGGCTTGTCTTGACCATGAACTTGAACATGAAGTCACTACTCTCCCTTCCCTCATCTGCTGCTTTGCTCCCAAAGAAGTGTTCTGTTTTGACCTACTTTGAGAGCTAGGTAGGCAATGATGAGCTCAGATGTAGAAATACAGAGCAGCCCACTTCCCCACTGCATTCCTCCAGACATCTAGTGCCTGACACACAATACAACCCTGAGAAAAGCAGGGAACAAAAAAAGTTGAGCTTTTAAAAAAGTTATTTAGGTGTTTCTAGCAGTTAGTACTGGCTTATTGATTCCTAAACAGTACATCCCACTGCTTTATGACAAAGGTTTTGTTTACATTTTAGTCATTCTTTCTATATATCCTGAAAAACTCCCAAACACAAACAGTAAGAATTATACAGCAGGCTGAGTTTTGGCTTTTCTTTTCTATACCATTATGTTTGAAATCCTTTGTAGCAAGACATTTATTATCATGTGTCATAACTTGCTGATTTCTGATGGCATTTTAGGTGTTCTGGCATCAGAAAAGATTTTTCTTTGTCTATTCAAATAAAAACTTAGGATATTTGTGAAAAGCAATATTCCAACATTATAAAGGGCACTTTTAAGGCTTTTAGAGGTACCTAGATTTTTATACCTGCCTCATTTAACTCCAAGCTAAATGTTTACATATGTATTCATTATTATAAAAAATAGAATGAAACTGAAAGGGATTGTATAGAGCACAACTGGAGCCGAACATTCTATTAGTAAACAAGTCAAGGGTTTTGCTGTGCGGTCACATCCCTAGGCAGAAAAGCCTATCTCTGGTGATGAGATCAAGGACAAAATCTTACAAACCTGCATCAAATAATCAGCAATGTACTCTGTTTTCAAGCAGTACACATTTTGGGCGGCAGCTTCTGCTATATTAACTCCTGCGTCATCTGGTTTCAGTTTATTGAAGTCAGAAAAGAGATGCGTGGCTTCTTTAAATAAAGGTACAGAATGACCAGGTAGTACCTAAAGAAAAAATAAGAAGCATCACAATCTATCGGTGCCCCCAAAGTATTCGCTGTATAATCTGTACTTAAGGACTGCCATCTCACAAAGTACTGAAAATCAAGAACTGATCATAGCAGTCTTGGTTGGAAAATAATTCATGTAAAAAAAATTCTTCAAGTTGATTTAGTACAAACCTTTGCTCCTCCTGACTGAAGAAGGCGTTTGAATCCTGCTTCTCGGGATTGTTCAACATATAAGATAACCTTCCACCCACTAAATGCCCCCTAAAAACGAAAAAATAATCAGTGTTGAAATTACTTGGGAAATAAATGCAAATAATATTTTATCTGTAAATTTAGATTTATGTCAACAAATAATCTTATTTTTTTGTGGCATAATATATATTTTTATCTTATTATTTTATAATATATTAATGTTATATAAATATATAATATTATAATGTATTTTATTTATAATATTTATTATATATTTCATTATTATATATTAAATACATTTATGTGGGATAACAATCTATTGTGCCACAGCAGTAACCGTCTCTGGTCAGAATACTTTAAAACACATAGCCATGGTGTTTGGCACAGTAGGCCATCAATAAATACTTGAAGAAGGAAGGAAAATGTTTTAATGATTAACATGAAAACAAAGCAACTTGACTTTTGTTTAGTCTTTTCTTGTATTTTTTGTTATAATTAATCCAGGATAGAACTTAATGTACAACTTCTCAGATTAGACGAAGCCCCCATATTTCTCTTGAAAATGTTTACAAATCGGAACTATAAAATATTTCACTAGGGATTAACAATCAACAAAAGCCAGTAGAATTACTCTAAAAGAGGGGAATTAAGGCTAACAAGGGCTTGGACACAGCAGAGAGCTTAGAATACAACACACAAGATTATTTAACTTGGATTTCTAACCTTTTTGTGAGCCATGGACCCCTCTGACAGTCCAATGAAATCTATGGACCTGTTCTGTAAATAATTCTTTTAAAGAAACAGCTTAACTGATATGTAATTTCTGTGCATATGAACAATGTTTTAAAACACTGGTTTTAACATAAAGTGTAAAGGATTAAAAAAACATTTTATTAAAAATAATCAAAATAGGGGTGCCTGGGTGGCTCAGTGGGTTAAAGCCTTCAGCTCAGGTAGTGATCTCAGGGTCCTAGGATCGGGCCCTGTATCAGACTCTCTGCTCAGCAGGGAGCCTGCTTCCCCCTCGCTCTCTGTCTGCCTCTCTGCCTACTTGTGATGTCTCTCTGTCAAATAAATAAATTACATCATTAAAAAAATCAAAATATTTACAAATTTGTGACATAATAGGTGTGCTTCTGTATTAATGAATTAAGTAAGAGACCTGGTGGTGGCTGGATAGCTATTACAATTTTAAAGTGGTAAAGAGAGATGTTAGCCACACGTGGTGAGCATAATGTATAGTTGTCAAATCTGTTACACAGCTGAAACTAATGTAACACTGTGCATCAACTATATTTCAATTTAAAAAAATGGACATATCTCAAGATGCTTGGAATTTTAATGCAAAGCAAAGGTATCTTATTTCTGTTGGGGTAAAATCATTTATTATTAATAGTGTTGTGATTTGTTACAGACTTCTATAATAAAAGGAAATGTTTTCAATTGGAGGTGAGTAAAAAATAAGGATGTATTCTCCTGCCCTATCCAAAGTGTACAAGCAGCCCTCCTGAATCTGATCTACAACTCCTTTGGGAAAGTCTGTGGATCCCATGTTAAGAACTCCTGAAGGTAAATGCTGAAGAGTCTTTGGAAGAAATACAGTAGGGGTCACATTTTATACATATAATTATTTTTACCATTTCTTTTTACTTTTTAAAAAAATGACTTATGTATTTGAGAGAGAGCGTGTGTGCTAGAGCTCACATGCACAGTGCCGAGGAGAGAGCATCTCCAGCAGAATCCCAGCTGAGCGAGGAGTTCGACAGGAGGGTTTGATCTCATCACCCCGAGATCATGACCTGATTTGAAGTCAAGAACTGGATGCCTGGGGGCACCTGGGTGGCTCAGTCGTTAAGCGTCTGCCTTCGGCCCAGGTCAGATCCCAGTGTCCTGGGATCGAGCCCCGCATCGGGCTCCCTGCTCGGCAGGAAGCCTGCTTCTCCCGCTACCATTCCCTCTGCTTGTGTCCCCTCTCTCACTATGTTTCTCGCTGTCAAATAAATAAAATCTTTAAAAAAAAAAAAAAAAAAAGAACTGGATGCCTAACCGTCTGAGCCACCCAGAGGCCCCATTTACACATATATTTTAAAAGAGCCATCAACGTTACATATATCTTCCTCTCAATCATAATTAAAAGAATTAGGAATTAACATTAAGCCTAATTTAGAATGCCCGAACTAAGTATACAACAAGGCATAAAAGACAAGTAGAATATCCTTATTTTTTTTTTTTTAAAGATTTTATTTGACAGCGAGAAATACAGCGAGAGAGGGAACACAAGCAGAGGGAATGGTAGCGGGAGAAGCAGGCTTCCTGCCGAGCAAGGAGCCCGATGTGGGGCTCGATCCCAGGACTCTGGGATCATGACCTGGGCCGAAGGCAGACGCTTAACGACTGAGCCACCCAGGCGCCCCAATCCTTATTTTGTTAATAAGCATATTCTCTTAAAATAAAAATCTGTAATAGTCACAACACTGAATACCATTCCTATCACCATATATATATATATATTAATACCTCAACAATGCCCGATTCTTGTCTTTGCTGGAGTTTTTTCCTCCATCTCATGGCTGCAAGTGCTAGTCTTCGTTGTTGAACATTGATTCCAGTCAAAACATCGAGTATGGAACTACTTCCCCATTCATAGTCTTCTTCCTAGACAATTAGTACAACACACTTGGATCTTGTCCTACAATATGTCTTTAAGGAGTCCACAATCACATAAAAGTTATATTCAATCGTTATAAATACAGAGCACCAAATAAGCATCAATTTATGAGCACAGAGGAATGAAATATACATTAATTTGGCTTCATGGGAGGGTCAAGTATATCTGGCTTTTAATTAGAAATCAGAAAAATACTGCATACATTTCTAAGAAATACAGATAACTACACCTTAGTAATATATAGATCATTGGGCTTCATCTATTGTAACATGAACTTCATAGAAGGACAGTTCTCAGTGGAGGTATGTGTTAACAGCTTGATTACCTGTCCATAGAAATCAGATCCCTAAGGGATCTTGATTGAAAACTTCAAAAACCACATGATAGATATTAATACGATGGTTAGGGACCAAAATATATCAGACAATTTAATATTTTTAAAAAAAATATTAAAAAAAAATTTTTTTTTGAAGATTTACTTGTTAGAGGGAGTGGGCAGGGGGGAGGGGCCAAGGGAGAAGCAGGCTCCCCACTGAACAAGGGGCCAATACTTGGATCATGATATCATGACCTGGGCCCAAGGTAGACACTTAACTGACTGAGGCACCTAGGCGTCCCCAGACAATTTAATATTTAATGGGCTGGCAGTAAACATAAAAGCGTACAATGAGGTAATCCTGAAATTTTCTAATGTTATTCCAAAGAGAAAAAAAAAAAAAGCTCAGATTAAAATTAAACAAAACTGATATAACTGAGAATCTGGGTCTGTGATCTCTAAATTTTTTTTGCTTTGTTAATGTGAACCTTATAAAACTGGTGTAACCTAATTGGTCATATTTGGTTTTTTCAATTACATGAATGGTCAGTGTAGATGCTGGAATCAATTAGTAGGGCAATTACTTTTAATGAAAAATGATTCTTCATATTAATTTGAATACACACCGGTACGAAGTGTCCAGCAGTCCTGCATGCTTCCAGGTAGGAGCGATGAAGCACCCATTTCCCAGCTGCCACTGAGGCTAAATACTTCTCGTTTCGAAGTGGATGTCCGACAACAATGTGTGTACAATTAGGATCAAAGCACTGTTTCTCTATTACTAATCCACCTAAAGCAGAGAAAGAACGAATTCTTAACTTCTTCCTAGGAAAAACATGTCAACTCTGCATAGAAATTTATAAAAATGCACTAAATAACCTGAAAAGCCTTGACTGACAGTTATTTTACTTCATATACTTTTATAAAATATTTTTTAAAAAGATTATTTATTTGACAGAGAGCAAGCACAAGCAGGGGGAGCAGCAGGCAGACGGAGAGGGAGAAGCAGGATCCCTGATCTCAGGACCTTGATCTCAGGGGCTTGGGATCATGACCTGAGCCTAAGGCAGCCGCTTAACCGACTAAGTCACCAGGCGTCCCTATAAAATAATATTTTTAATGAAAATTTAAAATAGAAAAATAGTAAAATGAAACCCTAAACACGGATTTTAAAATTATCAAAATTTTGCCATCCTTATTTCAGTCTACCCCCTCAGGTTTAACTTTTTTTTTTTTTTTTTTTTTAAAGATTTTATTTATTTGACAGAGAGAAACACAGCGAGAGAGGGAACACAAGCAGGGGGAATGATAGCGGGAGAAGCAGGCTTCCTGCAGAGCAAGGAGCCTGATGTGGGGCTCGATCCCAGGACTCTGGGATCATGACCTGAGCTGAAGGCAGACGCTTAACGACTGAGCCACCCAGGCGCCCCCAGGCTTAACTATTTTAAAGTAAGTTCCAGATACCATGTTACTCTACTCCTATCCATTTAGTATGCATCTCTAAAATGCATGGTAATTTTTTTTTTTTTTAAAGATTTATTTATTTATTTGATAGAAACATAGCGAGAGAGGGAACACAAGCAGAGGGAATGGTAGCGGGAGAAGCAGGTTTCCTGTGGAGCAGAGAGCCCGATGTGGGGCTCGATCCCAGGACCCTGGGATCATGACCTGAGCCAAAGGCAGACACTTAACAACTGAGCCATCCAGGCACCCCACATGGTAATTTTCTTATACAGCCCTAATGCCATTATCAGATCTAATATAATCAACAAAAATTCTTGGCTATTCCAATACTAAATCCTTATGCAAACTTTCCTGTTCGTCTGCACTTGGTTTGTTAAAATTAAGATACAAAAAAGAAACAGATTATAAATAGAGGCCATATACCACTGTTGGCATATTTCTTAACTCCCAACTACTTTTATAATTTCCAAGCACTGAATATGGGTAACTAAGGAGATGGAAGTCAAAGGGGGGCTTTTATAGACTAAAAGCAGAATAAAATTTGTGAGTGGAAATAAGTTCAGCAGCCCAACAACACGGAAGCTTGGAAGGAAAACACACACAGAACCCTCTTCTCAGATACAGCTGTGGGATGCCTAACTTTGAGGAAAGAAGGCATCGACTTATGTAAAGCATGGCTTTTATTGATTTTTGACTTATACTTTAGAAGTTAACTTGACTATTGGTTAGAAAGAGTTGTATTACAGACTTTGTAAGAATTCAACGAAACACTGAACTCCACTCCTGCTTTACCGATGACTGAGAGAGGCAACAATACGGTCTGAGCACATAGTATACTCCAGGACTGCTGAAAACACATTATTAGCTCATTTAATCCTCACAAGTCTACGAAGGTAAGCTTACCATTATTATCTGCAATCTACCAATGATGACACAAGTACACAGTAACTCCCAGCCAGAATCAGAGTGACAAAAGAACAAGAACATGAAAATTCCCTATTATATTGGGATCTAATTCTATTTAACTATGATCTGCAGACAACATAATAGACTGATTTATGTGAATCAGTTGGCCACAGTTGCTCATTTATTAAACAAAGGGTCTCTTTGCATTCTAGCATCAAAACCTTTCTACTTAGACTTAATTCCAGCACAATCTGTCCTCATCCGCCTCTCTTCTCTATCCTCTTCTAGACAATTCTCTGTTAGTTGGTATTACTCTTGTCCAGAGTTTACAGGGATGGAACAAAATATAGGAGATGGGCAAATGAAGCAGCTTTTTCTGTTCTGGAGGCTCTAGGTAAAGCTGAACAATTTTGATTTGTAACTCTAATTTACTGGGTGACCAGGAAACAGTGTTCCACACG
This sequence comes from Procyon lotor, assembly GCA_028646535.1. Lineage (NCBI taxonomy): Eukaryota > Metazoa > Chordata > Mammalia > Carnivora > Procyonidae > Procyon > Procyon lotor. The sequence continues at coordinate 4,509 of JAQQSY010004736.1, read as the reverse complement.
AGTCCAGTTTCCAAGAAACATAGCTTCTCAACTGTATGACTGTAGTTTTTAATTTTATTTTTTTTAAAGATTTTATTTACTTATTTGACAGAAAAAGAGAGAGAGAGAGAGAGAGAGAGAGAGAGAGAGAGAGATCATAAGCAGGCAGAGAGGCAGCCAGAGAGAGAGGGGGAACCAGGTTCCCTGCCAAGCAGAGAGCCCGATGTGGGGCTTAATCCCAGGACCCTAAGATCATGACCTGAGCTGAAGGCAGAGGCACTGAGCAACCCAGGTGCTCCTGTATGACTGTATTTTTTTTTTTTTTTTTTTTTTTAGGTTTTATTTATTTGACAGAGAGAGAGAGGTCACAAGCAGGCAGAAAGACAGGCAGAGAGAGGGAAGCAGGCTCCCCGCTGAGCAGAGAGCCTGATGCAGGGCTTGATCCCAGGACCCCGAGATCATGACCTGAGCCAAAGGCAGAGGCTTTAACCCACTGAGCCACCCAGGTGCCCCCTATATGACTGTATTTGACAGAAATCTTAAAAAGCACATCAATCATAGTTTCCCACATTCTTAAAAGGACAGCACTAAGTAACATTTAATCTTTTCTTGATGACTGAGGGCCGTCACTGAAAAACCATTATTTAATGTTTCCTCTATATGAAGCTGTCAGATTGAGTTCTCCTCTTATACGTTCCCTAACTCTATAGAGCTGCTTTGTCCAATACAGCAGCCACTAGCCACACACGGCTATCACACCCCTGAAGCATAGCCAGACCAAACCAAGATGTGCTAGAAGTACAAAATATACCTCAGGTCTCAAAAACTTAGTAAGAAAAAAAAAAAAGGATACAACGCACTGATATTTTATATTGATTACATGTTGAACACAATTCGTGTATAGGTTAAAATATATGCTTTATTAATTTCACTTGATTTTTTTTCCTTTTTAAATTGTGGCTACTACTAAGTTTAAAATAGTGGCCTTTGCTGTCTATTGGACAGTACTGCTTAGAGCAAGCACTACGTTACCTGTCTAGTACGCAGCTTCCAAAAGGATGTCAGATGGAGAGTCTGCTAATGATGGAATAAGAATGTTACCTAAGAAGGAGCTCCTCTCTGGGTATTACCACACCTTCAGCTTCACAAAAATGCATTTTTATTTTAAGTCTATAATTTCAATGATTTCATCGGGAACAAAAGCTCAAGGCAGCACAAGAGACTCTTAAATCATTTTAATGGTTGGTTTCAACTTAAATCTTTAAACATTTAAAGCCTATGACCCAGTGACTTTAGATTTAGACCTATAAAAAGCCGAAGTTCTAATGCTGAGTCAATACATACCGACTAAGACAAGTGACCCATCTTTTATTTGATTTTTTAAGTAGGCTTCACACCTAACATGGGGCTCAAACTCATGACCCAAGATAAAGAGTTGTATGCTCTACCCCTAAGCCAGCCAGATGCCCCACCCATCTTTTTTCGTACATCTTACAAATGATACCAACTACACTGACTTCCACGGAAGGTTACATTTTTGACTTAAAATACTTGTACCTAGTTTTTCAATCAGGTGACAATAATCAATACGTTCTTGAGGATTCAGAGATGACAACTGAAATATATACTGTTTTTTTAGGTCTTCATGTGTCTCTTCTATTACAATCTGAAATTAAAGAGTTTTATTTTAGAAAAAAATTAACATTAAAAAGGTTATCAATCAGGTACATGGTTTCTTTAAGTGGCATTTTTAGTCTTTTGACTTATTAAATACAGAAATAATAGGATGCAAGGAAATGCAGTTTTCAACATTTGTGAAATCTTGATAGTGGCACCAGCAAATTTTTAATGCAGCATAACAGCAATATCAAAAAGGTGTATCATCATACTAAGGATAAACTAACCTTCTCTCCAGGGTGTGGAGCCACTGGTGGGTTGGCTAGGGGGAAGGCAATACTGGGGGCTTGAGGTGTAGGGATCAGGTGGCTGTCTTTTACTGGTGTTTCCAGTTCTTCAGAGATTGGGTGTTTTGGGGCTTCAGTCACACACACATTTTCGGGATCACAGACAGCTGAGGGCAATAAAATGCTGCAGTGTGATGTTATCCAAATACGACTAAGAACAAATTCAGGCAAATATTCTCATCTGTCTTAACCAAGATGAAATTAAACACAAATTCTGGAATGTAAAAAGTACATGCAAAAGAAATAGCCTATTTCTAGAGCTTATAAATAAATGCAATTAATTAGCTTTTTAAAAATGCAAATGGTGTTATCTGTGGGCTTCTCTCAACCCTTTAAGTACCAAGTTTTCATTAATGCAATGTAACCCAAATTTGTAAAATGAAAGCCATGTTACACTTGGAGAAAATCTACCTAGTGCAGAGACATAATCATGTGATATGAGAAAATAGGGGGGAAAAGATGACCAAAAATAAAAGACAGGAATCATTTTGTCTTCAAGGTAAAGCCCAGGAGGGGAAAACTAGGAGAATTCAGAAACGAACACATACAAATCCAAAGAACAACATAGGTACCCGGTGGGTGGAATTTAGACTTAGATGAAAATAAGATGACAGGGAAGAAAACAAACATTAATGATACAAATGCACACAGGATGAGAATGAGAGGAAGAATAGGGAAAACTATGGAAAAAACTGCCCAATTCTCAATTTTCAAATTTAAGAATCAAAATATGTTTTTCAATTTTACTGATAAGTTTCCTCAATTCATAGTAATTTTTCTCTTACATTTAAACCAAAATCAGAAATATCTAGTAAGTTTTTTGTTTAGATGTGTGATTCAGAGAATTGCAATGTGCTTATCTATTTTCAAGAAGTCAACATGTACTTAATGCAAACAAATGAACAGATTTCTTCTCATTACCCTGTTCGGCAATTTCTGAATCATGTAAAGGCTCTTGGGAAGGAGAGTCCTCCAATTTTTTAATGTCAACCTGAAGCTCAGAATACTGTGTGGGACAACTAGGCCACTGCAGACTGCTGGCAAGCCTTGCTCTCTCCTCCCTGGCTGTCGGGTCATCCCAAATGATCTGTTCATTTTGGGAGGGCTCTGTGTTGACATCAGGTACTGTTTGACGTGACTGCCTAAGGAATGAAAATGACACTTTTAATAAAACAGGTAACTATAACAAAATCTACACTCAGAAATTCTGTAAGTTAGATGGCAAATTTGAGGCTCACCTTTATATGCCCACCATCTCGCAAAGAGTAAGCTACCTCAAAATATTGAGTAAATGCACTCTGGGATGTTTTTTCTTTTTAACATATTTCTTCCAGAAACTGACAAAATATTTTAGTTAGAAAAGAAAATATCCATTCTGACTAAATGTCCATTTATTTATAACTTCAAAGGGGAAAGTTTACTGTCAAGAAATTGTTTTAAAATTCTAAAATGATTGCTGTATTTAAAAATGGAATTTCTCCTAATTATACAGGCTTCGGGAAAGGAAACATGGTAATGTTCAGAAAACTGGTTACTTTGCTTACGAGATCACTTGAAATAATAAGGACTATAATTAGTACCATAAAAGCTGCCTCCTGAGAAGTTCCCTCTGGCTCTTGATAACCATACCTCCCAGAGTCTAAGCCCAGCCATATACTGAACTAGAGTGAAGTTTGTTTTATGTTATAATTACAACAACTCCACTAGAGAGTAAATGTAATTCCAACTATTTTTCTTCTATGTATATACATATAAGTGGAATCTTAGCAAATATAATTTACCAAAGCTGATGGCACCCACAGAGTTCATCTGCCTCAAATAAAAGGAACACGCCTTTTATTCTGAGTTTATTTATCTAGTCTGACTTGGCACGAGATTTCGGCTTTCTGTAATGACAACACATGATCTGAAGTATAGTAAACAAAAAGCTACTTTCACTCAGCATGCAGATATAGAATTGGCCTCATGAAATACATAGGTAGCTTAAGACAGATGCACAGCTCTATCAATCAATTTAAGATACAAGTCCCCAACACTCATCAATACAACTGGAGATTCTTCTATCAGGAAAAAGATGTAGTTACACTACTGAACTTCAGTCATATCACACTGAGATCTGTAATCACCTTTCCTAGAAGACAAATTTTAAAGAGAATACAAAATACGTGTAGTTCTAGTAAGAATTAAGGTTAATTTAGAATATTACTTAATACTAACATGACAGAACAGAGAATCACCCACTGAATCTATTTCAAATGAGGTGAACTGGATCTTAAAATCATTTCTTACTCAGAGGAGGTAATAAAAAATATTAATCACACCACAACCTGAAAGCAGTTGCTAGGTATGGAACCTACCTTTGTTCACTTCCTACCCCAAAGTAAGAATTCTAGAACTGCTTGGAAGAAGGGAAGGAAGGAGAAAAAGCTAAAGAGGAAGGAAAAATGAGCCAGTAAAAGGCCACACAACCAATACATAATATATTTAGTTTGGCCTAAATAAAGCCCAGTAGTAGAACCCTTTTCCTGATCCTGATATTCTAATGTTCAGCTTTACAGATCACTGC
>JAQQSY010004735.1:0-12124 GCA_028646535.1 Procyon lotor | reverse complement strand
GAGAAATGAAACAGGAAGGGATGGGGAGGGAGACAAACCATAAGAGACTCCTAGACTCAAGAAATGAACTAAAGGTGGCCGGGGGGCAGGGGGGAGGCGGTGGAGTGGGGGGGGTAGGGTGGCTGGGTTGTGGACATTGGGGAGGGTATGTGCTGTTAAGTGCTGTGAAATGTGTAAGCCCGAAGATTCACAGATATGTACCCTGGGGCAAATAATACATTATATGTTAATAAAAATTAATTTAAAAAAAAAAGAGGATTTGTCCAAAGATTATTGACAAAGGGAAGACTCTTGACGGCATTTTGGGGAAAGCAAGTTGGCAAACTCCAGTGGAATAAAAATGCATACTTTTGGACTCTCTAGTTCCAAATTTTGGATTCTCACTTGTAGAAATAAGAGCGTTGGGTGTGAGCTGTGTGATCAGGGATATTTATTCCTACATCATGTATAGTGGGAAGAATTGCAAAGTGATAGCCCATCCACAAGGCCACAGTTAGAGACATTCTGGTACCTCCACACTGTTCTGGCTACTATGCTGTATAAAAATTTGCCTAAACTTAGTGGCTTAAAACAGTAACATTTATTTGTGCTCACAGATCAGCCACTGGAGCAAGATTCAGTGGCAACCATTCTTTGTGGCATCAATCTGGGCAGCTTGAAAGTTCAAGCTGAAATCCTCAGAAGATTCCCTCCTTTGAAGGGAGTTTGATGCTGGCTGTCAGTTGACCCTGTAGCCGAGGCGGGAGCACCCCACGTTGGCCTCCATGTGCCATGTGCCCAGAGCTTCCTCCCAACACGGTGGCTAGGTTCCAAGGATGATTGTCCCAAGAGAGAGGAAGGCAGGTGGAAGCAAGTATTGCCTTGCTAACCTAGACTCCAAAACCACAGTGTCATTTCTGCCTCATTCTATTCATTAAAAGCAAAGTCAGTAGTGCCGGGATGTGTGTTCAAGGAGAGGGAAATTAGACTCCACCTTTTGTAGGAGGGGCATCAAAAAGTTTGGGGACAGGTTTTATGTGACCATTGAAAAGGAGGAATTAGAATTACCACCACCTGAACTGGAGGGACCACAACAAGTTGAGATGGGTGGGAAAGATGCAGAAAAGTGTACGAAGTGATCTAGTGTATACAACAAAGACAAACCACTGTGTAAATGTGCATTTGGCACTTTGTACAACACAGGTTTGAACTCCACTTATTTGCATATTTCTGCATAAATACAGTACAGTACTGGATATGTATTTTCTCTTATGATTTTCTTCCCTCTAGCTTAGTTTATTGTAAGAATACAGTATAGAATACATATAACATGCAAAACAGGGGGCGCCTGGGTGGCTCAGTTGGTTAAGCGACTGCCTTCAGCTCAGGTCATGATCCCGGAGTCCTGGGATCGAGTCCCATGTCCGGCTCCCGGCTCTGCGGGGAACCTGCTTCTCCCTCTGACCTTCTCTCCTCTCATGTTCTCTGCCTCTCTCTCTCAAATAAACGGGAAAAATCTTAAAAAAAAAAAAAAACATGCAAAACAGGTTAATCGACTGTTTGCGTTATTACCAAGGCTTCCGATCAACAGTAGGCTATTGAGTTTTTGAGGAGTCAAAAGTTAGACATGGATTTTCGTCTGTGCGGAGGGTTGGCATCCCTAACCCCTGTATTGTTCAAGGGATTGACTGTATATATAGAATAATTATGTAAGCAAGGGGAAACATGGGAATGCGGTTGTTTTTTTTTTTTTAATATTTTATTTAGAGAGAGAGCACGAGCAGGGGGAGGGGTAGAGGGAAAGGGAGAGGGAGAGAATCTCAAACTGACTCCCCGCTGAGGGCAGATTCCCTATCCAGGGATTGATCCAAAGACCCTGAGATCAAGCTCTGAGCTGAAACCAAGAGTCAGACACTTAACGGACTGAGCCACCCAGGTGCCCCAGGGAATATATCTTGTCACCATGGGCTTCCAGGGAGTGACAGTGATAGAAGGAGAGGCAGGGGTAAACAAAAGAGGAAAAGATGAAGACGGTGCTAAAACCCAGCCGTTAGGATGGGTTATCCCTTATGCATTTAATTATAGGTGTTTATATCGCTGTACGAAGAAAGTGGTTACCCATCTATTTATTATTGTTGTTGCTGCTGCTGTTGTTTTTAAGTCAGCTCTGCACCCAGTGTGGGCCTTGAACTCCTGACCTGCCGATCCAGAGTCACGTGCTCCACCAACTAAGCCAGCCAGGTGCCCCAAGAAAGTGGTTTTTCAGGGGCGTGTTCAGTGGGTTAAAGCCTCTGCCTTCGGCTCAGGTCATGGTCTCAGGGTCCTGGGATGGAGCCCCGTATCGGGAAGCCTGCTTCCTCCCTCTCTCTCTGCCTGCCTCCCTGCCTACTTGTGATCTCTCTCTGTGTCAAATAAATAAACGAAATCTTTAAAAAAAAAAAGTGGTTTTTCAGAGAGGCATGTTTAGGTGGTAACGATCGAGAAAACTGAGGTAATGACCACCTTACTCTAGAACTCAGGACAGAGTAGGGAGGAATGGCTGGAGAGCCACAGAGGCACTGGAGGGCACCAACAGTGTCCTTCCTCTGGGCTGTGTTTTTTGTGAGTGGCCTGTGGGGAATCACTGAGCAGAATGTCTGTTTTATGCATCTTTCTGTATTCGTTATAGTCCGCACTTTGAACAAAAATTTAAATTAAAAAAAAAGAAAAGAAAAGAAAACCTTTCCAGAAGGTTCCCAGTGGGTGGAGTGAAGAGATGGGAGAGGGATCCCAGCCTAGGTCACCGGACCCTCGGCCCAGCGCGGTGTCCCGGACGGAGGTATAAATCCGGAGTGAGCAGCATGGAGAGAACACCCAAAGCCACGCTGCTTCTGACAAAAGCTCCCAGGGAGTCCCCCATGGTGACTTCGGCGGGCTCCGAGGACCGCAGGGGCGAGCTGTGGCCAGAACGCGAGGCCAGGAGGCAACTGCCGCGTGGATAGGGCTGCCCTGGGCTCCGTCATCTCTCAGAAAACCCTTCCCTGCCTGTTTCTTAAATCAAGCTGGCCTTTCTCGCTCCACCCCACCCGCTCAGGCCCACGGCTCCCAAGGGTTGGATGGGCACTTCCCAGTCCAGAACACGATGTCCCCACCAGGACACGGCAGGACCCAGATCCCTCCCCCGCCACCCCTGCATCCACAGCCCTGGGAAGTGGGCCACATGGGGGAGGGCTGGCTGCAAGTCATTCCTGATCTTTTTGGTTGTTGTTACAGAACAAAAGGCAGGAAAATTACCAAGGAAAAGATCCCACAGGGCCAGGGTGGAGGAGGCTCCCGGCTCATCGTCCTGGACGCACACCCTGTCCCCACCGCATCCAGGAGGCGAAGAGCCTAGAAGGACACTGAGAAATTCCCGTTGTGCTGGAAGCCCGCCTGGTCTCAGCGAGCCCCGCTCGGGCACGCTTCGTGTACCTTTGTCTCACTTCGTAAACCTGGCCCTGAACCAGCTCCGAGGTGCAAAGCTAGCCCTCCTGGGACATAAAACTAGCTTTATCTGTTTATCTGGTATGAGAATGACTCACATAGGTTTTCAGGAGGGAGGCCAGTTCTCTGTCACGGAGTGGGGCCTGCTTTTGCTGTGAGCCAGAGGTGCCCAGCTTAAAGTGAGCACAAGGGGAGAGTCCACACCAGCCGCTGAACCCCAGCCTCCTCCTGTGGCTGGGCCCTGGTCCAGACCAGGCAGGTGAAGGGCTGGACTGGAATTCCACTGGGCCAACGCACACGGGCAAAGCCAAGGGCAGCGGAGTGGATGCCCTCCCGTGAGCCTGCTTCCTTCTTTCCGGAGGAGCAAGACAAGGTCCTGGAGGGTCTCCAGCTCATCCTCATCTCACCAGCCTCAGCCCAGAGCTGCCAGCCCAGTGGAACCATCTTGAGCTCTGAGGTAGGGGCAGTGCCCTGAAGTGGGAGTCTGGGGGTCACATGCTTTCTGTCCCCCAGCTCTGTCCTGGTTAGGAAAGCTGTCTGGCTTCCAGAGCTGCAGCTCTCAGGGGGACCAGGCCCTCGTCTGGGATCAGAGGAGCCTGTGTGCGGCCTCCTTTCTCATCCTGGGCCTGGGGCTCTAGGACAGGATGCCAGGAGGCCAGCCCAGCTCATGTGCTGTTCCAGCTCGCCTGAGATCGATGCACATCGGACCCAAAGGCCTCTGCCCCGACTGTGGTGCAGATCCAGGCCTCAGCTTCGGGTCCCCTACTCCTCCAGCTTCCCAGGCTGGGCTTGTGACAGGCCTGGGAGAGTGTGCTGCGGGTGTCCCTGCGTGCCTAGGCTTTTCATCTTCAGAATGAAAATGTCCGGTTTAGGGGTGCCTGCGTGGCTCAGTCAGTTGAATGTTTGCCTTTGGCTCAGGTCAGGATCTACAGGTCCTGGGATCGAACCCTGGGTCGGGCTCTCTGCTAAGTGGGGAGTCTGCTTCTCCTCTCCCTCTGCCCCTCAGCCCCGCTTGTGCGCGCTCTCTTGTTCTGCTAATAAGATCTTTAAAAAAAAAAAAAAAAAAGAAAGAAAAAGAAAACGTCCAGTTTAACTATGCTTGGATGTTATACTGGAAAATGCTGGTCTGCTTATCTGGTGGGTCTAGACTTTAGCTCTTCCTTTTTATCAGCCTACTAAGAAAAACAAACAAACAAACAAAAAACAACTGTACACCCTCACCTCCTCATTCTGGGGACGGGAAGACCTGGCCAGGAAGGGGACTGCTGGATCCCGGCTTCCAGCAGCATACACAGTGACTTGTGACCCTTGGCTCGGTGCAGTTCTGCAGAGGGAGGAAGGGGTGGGCCGACAGCCAAGAAGGCCACAGAGATTTGGCTGGTACCAATTTCAACTGTGTTCCCCAAGAGCTGGCCACCCAGTGCCCATTCTTCTGCCCGTCAGGATGGGCTGGTTGGTGGGGTCAGGTCCTGCAGGCTCTCCAAGTGTCTGCCGTAGCTTCTTTGGTTTCACAGTCCAGCCTGCCCAGCCTCCTGCCCTGCAGTCTACAAATGGGCTGGGCGCTGCTTGACCTTATGTACTCGAAGATGAGCGCCTGGATGGCTCAGTGGATTAGGTGTCTGCCTTCGGCTCAGGTCATGATCCCAGGGTCCTACGACCAAACCCCACGTCAGGCTCCCTGCTCAGCCAGGAGCCTGCTTCTTCCTTTCCCGCTGCCCCTCCCTTCCTTGTACTCTCTCCTACTCTTCTCTCTCAAATAAATGAATGAAATCTTAAAAAAAGAAGAAAAAAAGAACAAGCCAGTTACTGGTTTTATAGAAGAGAAAGAAGTGCTCACAGGATCAAAGATTTTGGTTGGGAAAAAGTCAAAGAGAAAGGGGTAGAAATGTCACACAGAAGAGACAAACTTTCAGAAAAGTTTGATTTTTAGCCCATGACATCACAAAATGTAACCTAAACCCAAAACTCATCTCTGGCCAAGTTTCATCCTGACATTTAGGACGACTAGAATGAAGGTGACAGTTTCTGAGACATCCCTACCTGGAGGGAGTCTCCTTCAAACCTCAAATCTAGTCTTTCTCCTTTTATAGTGCCCCAGATGCTTGTGGAACCAGAATTGTGCGATGCAGGCTAGAGCAGAAAGAGACAATGCACGCTGTGTCCAAACCACTTATTCATGAAGAAGCAGTGGCTGCCCTGAAGGACAGCATGACCAAGGGCAATAATAAAGCATTGGGAGCATGGTCATCCTTGAAATAGGAGACCAGGGCTGCTGTCTATGTGAGTCCAGAAACATGGAGGATAAGCTCCATCATCGATGGAAGAAAGGTCCAGAATGCCCTGGTGGACCTCAGTCTTATTGTTGATAATTCCTGGGGTTTAAACAGTGTCATGATGCACCTGGGTGGCTCAGTTGGTTAAGCGTCTGCCTTTGGCTCAGGTCATGATCCCAGGATCCTGGGATCGAGCCCTGTGTTGGGCTCCCTGCTCAGTGGGAGCCTGTTCCTCCTTCTCCCTCTACGTGGCCCTCCTGCTCCATCTCAAATAAATAAAAATTTTAAAATAAAACAAAACAAAGAAACACAGTGTGGGGAATGTCCATAGCAGGTCATCGAAATTTGCTCAATGAGGGGCGCCTGGGTGGTTCAGTCAGCTAAGCATCTGCCTTTGGCTCAGGTCATGATCCTAGAGTCCCAGGATCAAGCCTCATGTCAGGCTCCTGCTCAGTGGGGAGTCTGCCTCTCCCTCTGCCCCTCCTTCCCCCTACTTGTGCTTGCTCTTTCACTCTCTCAAATAAATAAAATCCTTTTAAAAAAATTTTGGTCAATTCTCTGTCAAATAAATAAAATCTTTAAAAATTTTTCTTTTGGTCAATGAATGAATAAGCTGAGTCAGACCTAATTTCTGATATTCTAATTCAGAACTTGGATAATACTCATCTAAATTCACAAGTCATTATTCAGTAAGTTCCTAGTCTCCACCCTGCCTTTTATCTGCATATCCCCAAATAGATAACAGCATCCGTGCCATCATCTGTGATGGGACATTTGTCCATAGAGAGGATGCGTCTGGGTAAACAAAGCAAAATTCACACTTAACTTGAGGCCTCATGAAACAAACAGATTCCTTAATCACAGTGTAGATAAGCTGGTTTAATTCTGTTGTTACAAAATGGATGCACTAAGATCGCTGAGGATATAATCAGGTACCTGTGATAAGTACTGAACATACAAGGAGGTAAAGTCCTCATGTGGCACAAACTCTTTGAGGCAGAGACTGTGGACATGATCTTATTGTTGTCCTGGAACTTCTTAACCGTTCATAAGAATACCACCACTAAAACCACAAAAGCCAAGCCATATTTAATTTTTAGAGCCTCGAAACAAGGGCCATTTGGCTCTGAGACAGCTCAGCTACCAGTTTTTTGAGCTCCACGGGCTATCGCGAATGTGCACCCCCTACTTGACCCTTTTGTGCTGCCAGGTCAAGGCAAGCTCAAGCTGGAACATGATTTTGTCTAACAGCTTCTCTTGGTCACTTGGAAAGAAACGTTAGGTCCACTAGGTTATCACAGAATCATTGCTCCTTCTCGTGATAGCCATGTTATTGAGAAGGAAATGGTAGAAGTAATCTTGTCAGACAGGAGATGCTGTCTGCTGGGCTTCACTGGAGAGGGACAGACTTGATGGCCTTCCACAGCAGTCCCGACAACTCAAATACCATGCTGGGATAGGTGATTTTTAAAAAATTTTTAACATTAAAAAAAAAATTAACATTTAAAAAATTTTTAAGTTTGTTTTCAAAGATTTTATTTATTTTAGAGAAACAGCATGTGAGTGGGGGTAGGGCAGAGGGAGCGGGAGAGAGAATCCTAAGCCACACCCAGTGTGGAGCCCGATGTGGGACTTAATCTCATGACCCTGAGATCATGAAGTGAGCCAAAATCAAGAGTCATATGCTTAACCACTGAGCCACCTAGGCGCCCCTAAATTTTTTTTTTTATTTTAAGTAGACTCCACGCCCAGTCTCATGACCCTGAGATCAAGACCTGAGTGGAGATCAAGAGTCAGAGGCTTACTGGACTGAGGGCCCCATGATAGTTAATTTTATGTGTCAACTTGACTGGGCCATGAGGCATGGATATTTGGCCAACCATGGTTCTGTGAGTTTCCGTAAGGGTGTTGTGGGTTGAGATCAACATTTAAATCAGTAGACTGAGCAAAGCACATTGCCCTCCCCAACGTGGGTGGGCCTCATCTAATCAGTTGAAGGTCCGACCATAACAAAAGGACTCTTTCTCAAGTAATAGAATTTTCCTACCTGACTGCCTTCAAACTGGGGCATCAGTTCTTCTTGGGTTTCCAGCCTGCTAACGTTCTAAAAGGAACTACTCTATCAGCTCTTACGGTTCTCAACCCTGAGACTAGAATGAAATCATCAGCTCTCCTTGGTCTAGTTTGCCAACTCATCCTGCAGATCATGAGACCTGCTTGCTCCATAATTGCTTAAGTCAATTCCTTATAATAAATCTCTTTACAAACACACACACACACACACACACACAAACACACTCACTCCTTATTGGTTCTTATTAGAGAACCCTAACACACATGCCCAGGCCTCCTGTCTAATTTTCAAGAGCTCACATCCCAGTCCCAACAATGTGTCTGCCAGATGAGTACTATGATGGCCTGGAACCCTAAAATGAGAGAACAAACAACACAGGGCTGCACCAAAAAGTCAGACATGATTTGTCAGCCTTTATTAACCAAGAGCAAAGCCGAGCCCTAGAGTTTCCTTTTAAAAAACCCAACCTTGTTTATGGCAAACAATGATTTAATTATATGTTCAATACTACAGAGCAAGAATTGATCACTTTCTAATCAATTATTCTTCTGAGATTAAAATACAATTGTAAAACGGTTAAAATAAGATTCTCCCCAATGATTTAAAAATAATTCCAATCAAAAGACATTTCAAACACAATGTGTAGAACTCAGGACCAAAAAAAGACCTTAAAACATTTTACCTTTGAGGTAGCACAATAATGCTGAATTAGATCTCTTTTATTACAATGAGCTTAAGAAAACAATGAGGAAATCTACCTTTTGCTCAAGGTGGGCTAAATGGGTTTCTGCAAATCCCCCATGAGGTTAGTGACAGATTTCTCCTTTTTTTTTTTCTTTTTCTTTTTTTTTTTTAAGTATAAAGATAGCCCTGCAGTGTGTAAAAGGAAACCCACAGGGGAAGGCTGCTTCCCATAAAATAGACATTAGAATCATTGAGGAACGTCAGCAGTCAAGACAGGAGGAACAAGAGGTAATTGTAGTGAAAACCAAAACAACTTGTATCTTGGCAAGACTGGTTTACAAGTGTATGTCAAGAACAAAAATTCCAATATCAGCCAACCGAAAACAAAAGATAAAAGATGACATTCATGGGTCTTTTTCCTTTTTCTCTGTGCAAAAATGCTCTTTCACTTTTTCTAAATGAGAGAAGACTGTTTGTACACTGCGACTTGACATGGAAATGCTGTGTGCCCGGGGTGCCGCTGGGCACCAGTGGCACCTCTCACTGACTACCATTGTGAGCAGAGAATCTGGGCATGAAGAGGATGAGCATGACCTCTCCTGGCCGGAGAACCATTTCTGGCCACTTTGCTGCTGAATTCACTCATTAAACTGCTCAAAGAAAAGCTACACTCTGACTTCTGAGAATCTATGGCAATTATATGCAAGACTGTCAACTAAGAGGACAGCACACATGAACCCTTCCTTCAGAGACCACAACCAAAAGAAGAGAGTGGGTGTGATAAACCAGGACTAGAAGGAAGGATCATACTATAGGTTGGGCCTCAAGGCTCTCAGGAATATTCTCCACCATCCCAAATCAATAGCAAGGCCAGGAAAGAGGGCGTGAAGCTCTAACCCATGGAAGAGAACAATATAAAAGGGATCTCTTCCCAACACACTCCTCCCCTTGAGGCTCAACCAACAGTGCAGGGATTGTCTGGCATAACGTGGACACCAGAGTCCTCAGTCGAACCTGGTCTGCCACCTTTGATTCCCCACGGTGCAGAGAGAACTGGAACACTGTCAGACTCCCGGCACTATTTCACTCACACTGGTCCCTTTAAAGTCTTCCTTCCTCGAGCCAGACCCCCAAGGGGCCCCGTGGGGCCAGTGAGGGTCTGGACTCATGATCCATACGTCAGTCTGTAGTTAGTGCAGGAGGACTTAAACCTGGATGATTGCTATCCGTCAAACAGCAACCATCAGTGAGTTGGGAGCGTCAGAGGCTTCTGTGAAGGGGAAGACTGAACTAGGACGTGCAAGAAGGCAGCACGAGAAGGCCTATGCCTAGCAGCCTGCAGGAGTGACTGAGGCACCGAGCTCCCAGCCAGCCCTGACTAATGCTGGCATAGGGGGTACAAGGGAGCATCTGCTCAGTGTTCAGAGTCCTCCCATAGTTTGGGGCTAGGCCTCTGTGATACTCCTAAAGCTCAATGGACCTGCTACTTTTGGAAGAAACAGGTGTGATTCTTATCTGCTAAAGTACAAGATCTGCTTTCTTAATTTATTGGATAATAAAGCAATACCCTAGAAAGAACCACCTTGGAAAATCGTGGGGAAAAAAACCACATGGGCTTTCCCAGCGCTAGCTGCCTGTTTTGGAGTATTAGTTACAACCTTTCATGATTCTGGGAGCTGCAATGCAGGTTCCCTCACTAGGGCAGTCTGAAAAGAGTCCTCCTGTTTTCACTTCACAGAACACAAGAAAAGGGGAGACCTGACCAAAGTTGTGGTGGGTCACCACCCTGGAAATCTCTCCACTGCACAGTCCATGGCAAAGGCAAAGAGCCTGGCTTCTGTGGAGAATGGAAGTGACCATGTGGGCTCCGTCATCACCCTACAACAGGAATGACTCAAGCCCCGGTGTGCAATCTCTTAGGGATTTACTGAGTTACGCAAGTTTAAAAAGTAAATCATACGGGAAAGGGGCTCTTGATTTAATACAAACTTGGCTACAATATTCAAATTTATCTCTATGCAAACTTTGTACTGCTCTTAGGATCTCTTGTAGTATCTGATTCTAAGTCATTCTCAAGAAAAAAAAAATTCATCCTGAAATATATCTAGTTAGGGTAATTCATCAGAATTCTACTTGATATAATTAAAAGGTTAAAAAGTTTTAAAATTCAAGCTAATTTACTTTCCTCTGGGGTTAATAATTGGAACCCCAACTATCCCAATACCCTAATTAGAATTAAGTCTTTGCAGTAATTCTATGAAATGGTGAATGATTCAGGTTTTTAAAAACAAAGAACTGATCTTCAGGATGAATGCCTGAGTCAGCTGACACACTGATATATATATGAATAGGTCCAACAGGAATTCCCTAAATACAGAAATAATGTATTTTTTTAATTTAAAAAAAATAGCTGCTTCTTCTTTAAAGAGTTTAAAAATTGATAGTTCAACAGCAAAGCTATGTAACAACACTGGAGTAGAAGGAAAGGGCTCTCTTTGTAGTTCAACCTCTTGCTGGCACACGGCCATTATCAGCTGGTGGGGCAACTGGAAACAAGATGGCAGGAGTTGCCCAGGGAAGGATCCGGGTCAGATAAAGTGATGGCACATCCAGACCCTGGCTCCTTAGAAATGGACAGTAATTCATTCATGCAAACTGCACAGAGATTAAATAAAACAAAACAAACCAAAACTCCCAACCCAGAAAACCTTCCCTGGCTCTCTGCTACCTGAAGAATGTGCGGAACCCAAATTTTCTGCTTTAACACGGGTCCTCGTGACCAATCAGTGTGCTCTGGGGTGCTGGCCCACTGGGCCCCGGGGCAGGGCCTTTCCCTCAGCATCCCTGGGAGTTGTGAGACAGCTGTCAGCAGACAGTACGGTGCCACAGGCCCACAGGCCTCAGCCTACCTGCCGCCATCTTCTACTGCAAAACCGAAGGCTAAGAGTGTGAATAAACGCAGACTTTCTCAAAGGACAAACAAGAAGATCAAAGGCTACAACATTTCCTCCCTCGAGAAAGGTCAGGGGCGGGTGTCTACAGTTAAACACAGGTCTGTGCAGACCTGTGGTGACTTCCAACAGCAACAGTAGCAGCCAGAGAGGAAAGGAACATGATGACGCTGTGGACTTGGTATCAGGCACTTAAATTGTTGGAGAGACATGCCATTTTGAACCAAAGATGTGACAACTGGGTTGGAATATCATTATAAGTGGTCTAATAATGGGCTTTCAGAAGCAAAGTGGAGGAGGTGTGGGTTGAACCTCTGCCCATCTTTTAGTGCTGACTTTCAAGTTTTCTAACTGCCCATGGCCCTAGCAATGGCAGCGGCGGGGGCAACAGCAGGAACGGTTCTGTCGTGTCTGTCTTGTGTGTGTGTTCTGTGGCTGACCGGAAGGTTTTGGTGTCACACGAGAAGGCTCTGGGGTGCAGCACACCTACTGCCCGGGGTCAATCAGATCCATGCTGGAGCCAAACATCTTCACCAGCTGCTCCTCGTAGTGCGAGATGTTCCTCTTCATGATGTCCATGCAGGGCCCCAGAAGCCTCTCAAATGCTTGTACGTCCATCACTGCATTGTTAAAAAGAGGCGCGCGAGACAGTGAATTCTCTACACCAATAATTCAAAGTCACTTCCCTCGGGGCGCCTGGG
>JAQQSY010004733.1:0-12125 GCA_028646535.1 Procyon lotor | reverse complement strand
AAAATGAGATCATCTCTTCCTTGTATCTCACAGGAAATTTCTGAAAAAGAAATCTGAGTATTTTAATAAATGTATTAATTATTTGGTTACAAGTCATCTATGAATGGATAGGGCAAAAAAATAGGATATCTATACTTTCAGTATTATTTTCAAATAAGAATTAAAATATAATAGTTATTTTAAATTAATAGCAAAATTAAAATAACATTTTATTTACATATTTGTGCACTGACAACTGATAAAAAATGGCAAACATATTAACATTTAATGTTATTATGACTAGAATTTTACTAGTCACCATTCACCCATCAAGATATTTTCAGTATTACCTTAAAAAGGTGTAATTGGGAATGCCTAGATGCCTCAGTCAGTTCAGTGTCTGCCTTCGGCTCAGGTCATGATCTTGGGTCCCAGGATCAGCCCCGCATCGGGCTCCCTGCTTGGCCAAAAACCTTCTCCCTCCCCTACTCCCCCTGCTTGTGTCCCCTCTCTCATTGTGTCTCTGTCAAATAAATAAATAAAATCTTAAAAAAAAATAAAGGAATTTAAAAAAAATTTAAGAAAGGTGTAATTGGTGGTGTGGATAAAAGGTATTTATTGAATGCACACTATGTGTTAGGGATTATTGGATGCACTGAGGAAACAACAGAGATGAAAATAGACAAACATTTATTCTAGGGATGCCTGGGTGGCTCAATCATTAAGCATCTGCCTTCGGCTCAGGTCATGATCTCGGGTCCTGGGATCAAATCCCACATCAGGCTTCTTGCTCCATGGGAAGCCTGCTTTTCCATCTCCCACTCCCCCTGCTTGTGCTCCCTCTCTCACTATGTCTCTCTCTGTCAAATAAAATAAAATCTTAAAACAAAACAAAACAATGTATTTATTCTATCAGAGAGCATTATTCTTGGGGTGGAGTTGGTGAATAAATAATAGAAAGATAGAGGATAGATAGATGAACAGACAAACATTATCTTCAGAGAACATTAAAGGCATTGGAAAATAACGTGATGGGATGTGGCAAATGGATAAAGAGGACCTAATTTGCTTTGTTAGATAGAGTAATCCAAGAAAATCTCTTTGATAAGTTAATGTTGAACAGAATCTGGAAAAAAAATGGAGAGCAAAGGAGGCAGATACCTGAAGGAGATGTGTTCTAGGCAAGGCAAACATGGGTTCAATCAAGATTTAAGCACAGAATATATATTGAAAATATCAGTGGAAGACCAGAAAGAAATCTCCATTTTGATGTTAAGAATAAGAATGGAGATTTTCCCTAAATGTACATAATTCTGAAGAAATTACTAAATTTTATGTGATAAGGAATTTGCCACAATTATTTGTTATGTGGAGATGAAATATGAAATAAAAATTGAATATCTTTTTATCTATAGTTTTAAAAATTCCAATCATTTAAAATATTTATGAATATCTAATAAAGTATTATTTTTTAATGGGTGATAGTAAATAAAAAGGACCTGTTCCTTGCTATGATGAGATCTAAAATATAGTTGAGGGGCGCCTGGGTGGCTCAGTCATTAAGCATCTGCCTTCGGCTCAGGTCATGATCCCAGGGTCCTGGGATCGAGCCCCGCATCGGGCTCCTTGCTCGGCAGGAAGCCTGCTTCTCCCTCCACCATTCCCTCTGCTTGTGTTCCCTCTCTCGCTGTGTTTCTTTCTGTCAAATAAATAAAATCTTTAAAAAAAAATATATATAATTGAGAAGATAAAGTATATATAAATGGTTACATAACTCAAAACAGAAAACTATATGGGTGCCAAATAGTAGCTATATTTAACTATTTTATTGAGAATATGAAGAGATAATGTGAAGCAAAGGTGGTCAGAAAACAGGATATTAGGAAAAATAACAATGTTAAATGTTTTCAGGAGAATGTAAGCTCTTTAAAGATTTTCTTGAAACACTAATTTTTACTATTTTTTTAGAAACACTAATTTTTACTATTTTTTTTTAAAGATTTTATTTATTTATTTGACAGAGAGAGAGATCACAAGTAGGCAGACAGGCAGGCAGAGAGAGAGGGGGAAGAAGGCTCTCTGCTGAGTGGTGAGCCTTATGAGGAGCTCAGTCCCAGGATCCTGAGATCATGACCAAAGCCAAAGGCAGAGGCTTTAACCCACTGAGCCACCCAGGCACCCCAAAACACTAATTTTTAAGATGAAGAAAATATAAATATTTTTCATTCATCAAATTTATTTGTGCAGTGTCAGGAACTGTCTTTAACATGAAAGATACTTCGGGAATTTTTTATGGAAATTTCCAAAAAATATCCTTCAGAAATATTTTATTTTTTTAAATTTTTTAAAGATTTTATTTATTTATTTGACAGAGAGAGAGGGAGATCACAAGTAGGCAGAGAGGCAGGCAGAGAGAGAGGAGAAAGCAGGCTCCCTGCTGAGCAGACAGACCAATGCAGGGCTCGATCCCAGGACCCTGAGCATGACCTGAGCTGAAGGCAGAGGCTTTAACCCACTGAGCCACCCAGGATCCCCCAGAACTATTTTTTAAGAAATTGATGAAACTACAGAAGACTTAGGAAAAATAAAACATATAAAGTTAATTCCTGTGTATGATTATAAAGAACAAACAGAAAAAACCCCAGCAAGCATAATTGTAAAATGTTTGCCTATATGATTGGACCAAGTCCATGTAAATCTTGCAAATAGGCATCTGAATATAGAATTCAGTGTGAATTCATAGGTAGGCAACTCTGCCTGTGTCTCCAAGTCTACGGGCTCCTTTATGCGAAGAAACAAACATTAGTTGCCTTCGTTATCCATAGTCTCACAATAAAGTGTGTGCAAATGGAAATTTAAAATGCTTATTGAACAAATGCATGAATATAATACATCTTACAGTGGAGCTGAAAATGAATCTTGATTTCATATGATAAGCCCTGACTTTAATTCACTCCTCTAATTATGTAAAATAATACTTCTCTGAGGTTGGATGGTTTTCAAATGAAAACTTGTATCCACCTCTCATATGTCAACACTCTCTAATATTGTCTGAAATAAAGTAGAATGACAAAGGCTGGGATGTGACATTTACACCTTGGATAAAGGAAGGGAGGGATGGGCATTTGAGAACTTCTCTTTTTGAGGAACTTCTAATGATTTTTTTTTTAAATATACATTTGGTTGCTTTTATCATTTCAGAAAATAATAAGTATAATATCTTATAAATAAAGACAGATACTTAGCAGGTGCAAAATTATTTTTAGCAGAGATAACATGACCACAACAAAATCAAATATTAGCAGGACAGCTAGTAAATTCCAAGGTCAGTGCTGGTCACTGTAGATAAGTACAAAACTTTTTACAGGAAACTAGTTTTTTAAATGTAATTTGTAAAAGCACTATATCTGTGTCTAGAAAACTTGTTTAGCATATAACAAAATGTCCATACTAATAATAGAATCACTAGGAGATACAGGAATGAAAACTGGTATTACATGCTTTAGAGTGAAGTAATTAGAAAGAACTCAAAAATAGAGATGAGTTTTTAGTTGGACTTTAAAGGAGAGGGACCAATCAATCTTGAGGAGGAAAAAATATCAAGACATGTATATATATATATATCTGAGAAAAATCTTTCAACAGCAAACTCTAGTACTTAAGAAATAGGCATATGTATTTATGTCATCATGTAATGAATCTATGTAGTACAAGAAATATATATATATATATGTATATTTAAGGATTTGTTTATTTATTTTAAAGAGAGAGAGAAAGAGAACAAGAACAAGAATAAGCATGAGCAAGGGAGGGGCAGAGGGAAAGAGAAGGGAGACAAGCAGAATCTACCATGAGAGCAGAGCAAGGAGCTCAGTGCAGGGCCTGATCCCAGGACTCTGACATCATGACCTAAGCTGAAGTCAAGAATCTGACGCTCAGCTGAATGGGCCACCCATAGCCGACCTGAAAATATGTTTCAAACTGTGTTACGTTATCCACCTCAAAATTGTCCCTCCTATATTATGTTGATTTTATCTGAAAGTGTTTATAATATAATTAGTGCGTGGGTATATAAAAATGAGAAGCAGCCTGGAGAATTCATGCCGTAGGAAATTATCTTGCTTTTCCAGACATTAGAATATAGAAAACAGAGAATGCCTCTCTGCCCTGTTAGAGTTCACATTCTGACGCAGGTCAAAAGACTTTTTTGTTTGAAAAACTATAAAATAAGTATTTTCAGCTTTTGGGCTCCTACTTTTCTGTTGAAACACTTAACTCTTCCATTGTATCAGAAAAGCCGCCTTCAATAATACACCAGTCTATGAGTATGGCTGTGTTCCAATAAAATTTTGCCTATAAAAACAGAAATCAAGCTGGACCCAACCACCTCTGAGGTTGTAGTTTGCCAACCTCAGTTCTGACAGTACATTTTATAATATGCCAGAAGGTGACAAGTCATCAGAAGACAAAGAAGGACAAGGTTGGAGGAACGGAGGAGAGAGAGGAGATTACAACAGTCAATAGGGTGGTCAGGGTGGATCTCTTTAAGAAGGTGCTATATGTTAAGGTGTTGAGGGAAGTGAGGGAAAAAGCTATACATCCAGCTGTCAGCATTGCTCTGGGTGGATGGAGTGCCCAGTGCACAGGACTATGTCTGTCCTCTTTGAGATGAACAAGGAGACCAGAGTTTCTGTAATAGAATGAAAGAACGGTGGAATAGAAGATACCATCAAAGAATTTTCAGTGTGTAAGACTGTGTAGGTCCTCATATGCCGATGAACAGTTGCTCATTTCTACTCTGAAATACAGAGCTGTCATTCATAACAGTACAAAATAAAAACTATGTGCAGTTACTCAATTGCAACTTCATATTAAAATTGCATTTACCTCGTGTCATCGCTGAGTGGAATAAATTAGATAATGCCAACAAACAGTACACTATCTAGCAGATAGTAGTGTTCAGTAGCTATTAACTGATATTATTAATGTTGATCTTCTTGTTTCTGTTATCACCACTAATCGGAGTGAGTATAAAAAGTAAATCCGGTCAGAATAATAAAAATACACAGAGTATGGAGACCGAGAGGTGACTGTCAGAGAAAGCAATTATATTCTTTCTCTATCTTGGTAACGTGTGTTTTGACTGGCCACTAGGTTCAAACGGCAGAGTGTTTACAAAATGACACAGTTATTTTCCAGCTGCTTTTGAGATCAGTTGCAAAGATGAAGTCTATTTGTAAATTTTTCCACCCATCGAATATGGATTGGCTTTGTGACTTCCTGTGGCCAATACAAAGTAGGCGAAAAAGGTACCTTCCAGTTCTGACTTAGGTTGTTGTTTTAAATTTTTGAGTTTTGAAGTGGTTTGTACAAAGGATAAATAATAAAGCTAATGTATAGCTTATAGATTTCTTGAAACTGGAAAATGAAAGGCTGGAAGCAATTGGGTTTTGGGAATAATTTTGATTAAATAAAAAGAAAAGGTGCCAGGTCAGTTGAGTTATATCTCAGAAATTCCCTGGCCTATTTTCAAGATATGCAAACAGTGAGGTCCTGGGTAATCTTTTAACTATTTCACACATATAGTTTTGCATAAGCTCTTTTTCTGGATTAAAGTATTTGAAGAAATTTTATGTATAAACATATAGATTCCTCAAATAAAGAAAGTTAACAAATTAAAAGCCAACAAACATATTTTAAGCAAAAACATTCAGGGTTCTCTATTAAGGGGGTAAAGGCTTGATGGAAATTATAATTTTGGGGGCGCCTGGGTGACTCAGTGGGTTAAGGCCTCTCTCTGCCTTCGGCTCGGGTCCTGGCCTCAGGGTCCTGGGATTGAGCCTCAGGCTCTCTGCTCAGCAGGGAGCCTGCTTCCCCCTCTCTCTCTGCCTGCCTCTCTGCCTACTTGTGATCTCTCTCTCTGTCAAATAAATAAATGAAATCTTAAAAAAAAAAGAAATTATAATTTTTAAAGATACAAAAGCTATGGATAATCTCCTTAAGAAGTGTTTTGATTATTTCTCTGAAGCAAGGATCATTTTAATCCTCTCACAGTCTCTGTGGGTCAGGAATTCAGAAAGGCCTCTATGGGGGTTTCTGGCTAAATATCTCCTGTAATTGCCTTCAGGTAGTGACCAGAGCTGAAACAGTAGGGGCCTGGAGCTTCTGTAAGTTCTTCCTTTTTCTCTTTCTCAACCTCCTTTCCTCATACACTTCTTGCTCTTTCTCTCTTGCTCACATTGTCCTTATCTTCATATAGTCTGAAAGTCTCTCCATGTGGTTGCACCTCATGGACTAATTCGGATTCCCCCATACCATGGCAGATGCAAAATAGTAGGGTCTCTTCTATTGTGGCTCAGGGCTCCAAATCTGTGTCCATTCAGGGGAGGCAGAATGTCCATTCCCCTTTATGACCTAGCTACTCAAGTCATGCAATATCTCTTCCAACTGGCTGCAAGTGAGTGATGGATGATTCTGATTCAAGGAGTGGAGAATTATCCTCTATCCATCCTAGAAAAACACAGCCACCACTTAGAATAACAGGTGATATAGAAATTATTGTTGTGGTCTTCTTTCTAAAATGCTATCTGCCACAAGAAACAGTGTAATCAGTCCAAATGTTAAAAATAATTATCTCTTTCTCTCTGTACAACCCAAGGTAGAATTGCTTTTCCCAAGAGAGCATTGAGTATTACCAATATTTTAGGATTTCACGCACTCTTTTCAAATAATAAAATAAAACTATTTTTTTTATTTAAAAAAGATTTTTTTATTTAAAAAGATTTTTTTTATTTTTTTTACAAAATTTTTTTTTGTATTTAAAAAGATTTTTTATTTAAAAAGATTTTATTTTTTTATTTAAAAAGATTTTTTTTATTTAAAAAGATTTTATTTAAAAAGATTTTTTTTTATCTCTTTTTTTATTTAAAAAGATTTTATTTATTTATTTGACAGAGAGGAGAGAGATCACAAGTAGGCAGAGAGGCAGGCAGAGAGAGAAGGGGAAGCAGGCTCCCTGATGAGCAGAAAGCCCCATGCAGGGCTCGATCCCAGGACCCTGAGATCATGACCCGAGCCGAAGGCAGAGGATTTAACCCATCGAGCTATCCAGGCGCCCCAATACTTCTCTTTTGATTCTAATTTTGTAACTACTTTGAATGGCTCCAGGTGGACAGGATTTAACTGAAACTTTTTTTAATATCATGAAACTATCTAGACACTGGCACTTGCAAATTAGCAAGCTGCTCAAAAATCTCTTGGGGTATCTTGGAAGAACACTAGATACAAGGTAAACTGTAGATTATTGAAACAATTACATCAAGATTTAAATATATACACTTTATTTTATCTTTATTTTATTTTTAATTTTTATTTTATTTTTATTTTAATTAATCATAAAATTATCTTTATTATATCTTTATTTTATTTTAATTTTATCTTTATTTTATCTTTGTTTTAATTTTTTTTATCTTTATTTTAATTAATCATAAAAATATTCTATTTTCATGGTGGATGTTACAATAATTATCTTGGGCATGTGAACTAGTATTTTTTTTTTTTTTTTTAGTATTTTTTTTCTCAATCATGAAAAATATCGGAATTTTCTAAATAGAATTTAAAATCTATGGAAATGGAAGAAAATTAAAATGACAAATGTAATATTTTGTTTATGCTACCAATTGCAGAATTTCCTATGAAATAGGAAAAATAAAATGTACTTTCAAGGAAATTTTTAAAAAAATAGATTTCTAATTTTCAGTTCAGGAAAGATGCTATCAATGTTACATATGGAAATTTTTTTTACTGTTTTCAATAAATATACATAACAGCATACACATGTTATGTTTTGATAATGAAGATATTTATAGATTTAATTGTATTATCTTACCATTGTTATTTCTTATCACTAAATATTAGTGCAATTTCTTGTTTTTCCCAGAAGGAAAACACTGTCGTAACAGAGGTAAATGTTTTCAGTGAAAGGTTTATTGTGAAATATTGCAAATTATTCTCTATTTGAAATCTCAATCAAATGAGAAAGGGATGTATTTACCCAAGTCTTTACCTAGCTTAACTTGAACATTTTATGTTATCAGAATAGAAGTTTCTGGAGGACCAGGATTTTTGTTTGCATTATTCACTGATGTATCCCGAGCACAGAGTCCTGTGTATCCTATAGAAAATTATTGTAGCAAGTACTTTAGGTACCAGCATCACATCCTTTTGGCTTATCTCTGATTTCAGTTCAGCCATGCCAAAAGGTATGATGCACTTTGGCACCATTATCAACATCCAGCATATCCGTTAGTTTTCCACATGTGTCCCAGGACCTTCCTCAAGACTTCTAGAGCTCTGGATCCTGGTGGAATTTTAGCCCAGAAGTGTGGCACACAGCTCTCCAAGGTTAATAGATGGAATCTGTTGGAAAAAGTTCCAGCCTTTCATCTTTCAACTGAATGCTCCTAGAAGGCATTCCTTATGCATGCCAATATAGCATACTATCGTAAAGCACATAGGATCACTTTCCAAATAAATGAGTTCACTCTAGTTCTTGTCTTGTTTATTATTTTTTTAAGGGGAACAGGGAAGTATGGATCTGAATTAAAACTATATTCTATAAGTACATACATTTAGTGAAAACGTTTGCTTTGTTTCTGGCAAGTCGGTGTTTTAAATTACACATGGCATCCTTCATTTTTAGAACGCATTCTCTGTCCAAAGTGAGGATCTTCAAATTCACATAGAGTTACATAAAACACATTCTCTTATAATTGTAGTAGAACAAAGTTTGAAATAACTGCTTCTCTGCCCTTTTAGTAAAGAAAAAAAATATTTGAAAAATATTTGAAGGAAGAATGACATAAAGAATTTGCAGTTTTCTCTTCTCCAGTTATTTAGCAAATTATTTTATACAGGTCAACTTTCCAACATTTGAATATAAATCAACAAATTATTGTCTATTGGTCAAGTAAAAGTATAATTGCTACCTCCCACGTTACATTTTAACTTTCCATTTAATAAGCAAATATTAATTGAACTTATTCTTTTTCCAAGTACTGGGATGTGTAGATACCACTTAATCCTCAAGAATTAATAACTATATAAGACTAAGACATGTATAATTTTTCTTCACTTCAAAACATACATTCATATTCATATTTATGAATTTAATCCACATAAAACAGTTGGTTTTAGAAATATAAATGCATTGTTATTTTATAAGTGGTTTATTTAGAAAAATAAATAAGTAAAAAGTACAATTTATTGTACTATAAAGAAATAGTAATATATACATGCAATTAAAATTTAGCTCAATGCAGAGGAAATGTACTGGGAAAGAATTTAACATATTTTATAGATCAGGGACTGAAAATTTAAAAAAATATATTCAATAACAGATGGTGAGTAGGCAGTGAAACCAAAAAGAACGGAGGTTTTATTGAGACTAATTGAGTTGATATCTCAACATAAGAGTTGTATTCAAGAGAATATTTTCCTCATTAGGACTATAGATTATTTCTTTTATAAAAAGTATCACTGGGATATTTCCAAACTAAATTAATTTTATTGTTAAGAATTAAGTTTTGCACATTTTTAGCTATTGTCTTACTGTTACAGATATGAAATAATGTTGGTTTAGAGGTGAATTAATTGATATATCAAAGATCTTAATAGTCTCTGTACAAACAAAGGAGGGGATATATATGGTAAGTCTAAAGATGTTTTTCAAATCTCACTAGAATTAGCATATGTTAGAATCAGTAACAGTAATTGTCATGTTCTGCTGTGGTCACTTGTTCAGATGGCCCCATAGAATTACTTCTAAATGCCAACCTTGCATTCTCACATACCAGTTTCTTTGGCACATCTGAAAAAAAAAGTAAAATAAAATAAAAGTCTCATCAATTCTCTGTATGAAATTGTGAATGTGTGTGCATGGGTGTGAGAGTGTATGTGTGTGTTCTATTTTGTGAAATGTTGAATGCCAAACGCTGCCAGTTGCTGAGGATACAAAAAGGAATGAGGTATAATTACTTAGCTCCTAATTTGTATAGTCTATCGGGGCAATGCAGATCAGGTTATGAGACATTTCAGTGGTCGATGTGTTACCATTGGTCCAAATGCTTGATACTATGGGACTAGGCAAAAGAGACATTGACCCTCATTTAAAATTTCTACAGGACAATTATCTGAAGGGACATGAAACCCGGGAAATTTGTAGATGGAAATAAGGTGAAAGAAAAGAAAAGGGTAATTAAGGATAATTGAACAGTTTTTACAAGGGCTGGAGGAAGGATTATGGCATATTTGGTGAGTTAAAATTTGAAATAGTTGAAGCCAGGAATTTGACGTAATGAGCGATAAGACAAAAAAATAAAGAAATCAGTAAGACTCTAATTGTAGATAGACTTATAAGATAATTTAAGCTGTTTTATATTCTATTCTGAAAGCAAATAGGAAGCACCAAAGGATTATAAGACTGGAAGTAACATGAACTGATTGTATTTTAGAATTAAGTATTTAGGATTTAGTTTATACTTTCTATCTATTGAAGTATATTTATCATTTCTGACAGGTGACATTTTAGCCTCATCTTGAATAATTGCAGAGATCAGTAACTCCTAATACTACAATGGAGTCTATTTCATTGTATAAAATTGTTATATAAACTAAGTAGTAGTTAAAGGTAATCATTGGTACTAAGAAATAATTTATGTAAGATTCTATTTGAAATGTAAAAAGAATTTTATCAATGACCAGAATTCTCCATCCCAGTAAATTTGTTTTATCTTGTCTCTTATTATTATAATTATTTTAAGTTTATAACTCCTAGAAATGCCCAGAGAAGTACTAAAAGATTTCATTCTGACATTATGAGCTTTTATTAATGTAATTCTTTTTAAAAATTACTTTAATTTAATTAATTAACATATAATATATTATTGGTTTCAGAGGTACGGGTCTGTGATTCATCATTCTTATGTAAAACTCATTGCCCTACAAATGTGATTCTATAGGTAATTTTTTTTTTTTTTTTAAAGATTTTATTTATTTGACAGAGAGAAACACAGCGAGAGAGGGAACACAAGCAGAGGGAATGGTAGCGGGAGAAGCAGGCTTCCTGCCGAGCAGGGAGCCCCATGCGGGGCTCGATCCCAGGACCCTGGGATCTGACCTGGGCCGAAGGCAGCCGCTTAACGACTGAGCCACCCAGGCGCCCTCTATAGGTAATTTTTGAGCAGAAATTCTCCTCCCAGCTTTATGCCATGTTAAAGAAATAAAACAATTAATAAATATCATGCTCTAGGATTAGGCTATATATCAAACAATTACAAAAATGTCTTGTCAAAAGGCACATATCTTCATTATCCATCATTGGTCATATATCCAAGGCAAATAAAAGTCAGAATGTTTCTAATCACTTCATAAATGTTAAATTATTTTCTAGAGCCTAAATCACAAGCAAAACCAGGAAAAAAAAAATCAACATTTAAGTTCACAGCATTGGGATGTATATTTTTCTCATGTAATTGTTGCAAAAAGAAATATTTGCCTACTTATAATAGAGTTTTAAAAATGGTGTCATAAAAAAATAAAATAAAAGTATTTGGGGAAAAAAGGCATCATAAACTTTCTTGTGACTGTATCTTAGGCTTAGCATGTTGACTAACGTGCCTACTATTATGTGTTATACAATTGCTATATTATATATACTCTCTCTCTATATATATACACTCCATATATTATGTATATATAAACTCCATATATTGTCTCTCTCTCTCTCTCTCTTTCCCTCTCTCTCTCTCTCTATATATATATATATACACACACATATATTCATTTCAATGAGAAGAAGAAAGAGAATTGATACTGAAAAAGTAAAGAAAGATAAGAGATTCTGAATTTAAAGTGTTTAGTGCATATAAATTTAAAAAGCAGTTAATTTTTTTTACTAGGAAAATCCACTGAAGTATAAGACAGTATAGACAATTACAAAAAACTAGTGTTTAGCTACATTTAAAATTAATGTAGAATAGGGGCACCTGAGTGGCTCAGTGGGTTAAAGCCTCTGCCTTCGGTTCAGGTCATGATCTCAGGGTCCTGGGATGGAGCCCCACATTGGGCTCTCTGCTCAGTGGGGAGCC